>VZRM01004627.1:1438688-1503015 GCA_013397955.1 Grantiella picta
CCCCCCCCTTTATCTGGAGTATGGCACTGACTATTAATGTGTCAGAAATATATTATTTTCCTTTTCATTGATTCACACATCATTTTCTCCCTGTATAATTTGTAACAAAAAGGAAAAAGACTGCAGCTATTTTACTAAGACTGTGTTGTCCAAGTGAGTATCACAGGTACAAAATGTTTCCTTTTTTTCCTCCTGTTGTTTCAACGCTACCCAATGACTGAAAACTGAATAGCAAGGACAATCATGAGCTCTTAGGGCCCAATTCATAAAAAAAATGCTGCAAGCCATTTATGCACAAATGTTGCTACTTTCATATGGAAACAAGCTACATAAAGAATTCCCCTTTGTGATTCACCAGCCCTCTTTATGTTAACATATTTTTCCTCAGTGGTATACATGAACAGTGCACAATTCTACAGAGGGGACAAGGACAAAAGCAAGAGGATTTTTAGTATTTCTTTCAGAAAAACCTTAACAAGCTCTATGTTTTTCAGTCTTTTTTTCCACTTTTAGTGAATTAAGGCAAGTCTGATCCTTCTTGTAGGTATTTGCAATTTCTGGAAGATCATATATTCTTTAAGTACTGGTGAATTCTTATCAGTATCAGATATGCTGGCAGATAACCTGTAATAATATTCTTAAAGACAATACTTAAAGGAGAATATTTGACTATTTTCTACTTGACCATGCATTTTTAATCTGATTCATTCAAGTGGTTTCCTTACTAATCAAGATGTGTTTATTTGGGAAGTTGGATGAGTGCCTAAAATGATACTAGATACAGATAGATCAAAGTATTAGTTTAACAATGTCTGTCGGAGGCACACAGGCACACTCCCACGGCAAAAGTGATATGCTTAGGAGACAGCAGAAAACCTAAACATGGGCTTAACCTAAAGCTACAGAAACCATGCAACATCAATTTTCCTTTGTTTCTTGCTTACTTTTTCTCCCCCTCTCGTTATGATGATGCTGCAGATTATACAAAGCATCTCTGGAAAGAAGGGGGTCCAGCAGAACAGTTTTTCATCTGGTCAGTTAATGAATTAGACCATCTTAGGAAACAAAGACATGTGCTGTTGTTCAAAATGAAAGTTCATGGAAGTGATTGATGGCTTGTGTGTCTCTCTTGTATTTAGAGAAAATAAGGAAGGCAGCGAAAAACATTAGATACATCCCGAGGCAGGACATGCCTTTAAAGAAGACTTATTAAATAAGAGTTCTTTGGGCTGAGTAGTGATCAAAAGGTAGTACTGATCAATGTTGTATTTTGTTTCATCAGTGTGTAGTGAGAGTCTACAAAGTACCTCATCAAAGGGAAGCCAAATTACTACAATTTTATTTCTCAATGGGAAATAACTCACAGAAACCAGAATTTTGGTTAGTGAGAAAAATCCAAAACAGAAGGCAGAGTAAATGGAAAATATTTGTATCTGTGTATGTGTTCATAATTTCAAATTATAATATATATTTGCACAGTAATTTTGGTAGTAGCAAGTCATAGCTCAGGAGATGAGGGCAAGGCAGGCTGGAAGTCAGCAGTGCAAGCCTTTTCATACTGGAAAAGCTAACGAGCTCTTAAACGACACTGAGATATGGAGTCAGCTTAACCTCATAATCACAGCAAATATGTCGGAACACTAATGACATTGCACTTCTAGGTTGCTTATGTCTTTCAAGCTGTCTCATTTAAAATGATGAACAGAGCTGAGAACCTGTCTGGAACCAAGTTTCTCTTCATTCTCAAATGTATAAACTGTTAGACTTTGTATATGGATTCTAGTTTAGATTTTTTTTTGTATGTGTGTGTTTTGGTTTTTGTTTCTGTGTTTGTTCAATTTTTTTGGGTTTTGAAATTATTTTTTTTTTTTAATTTTTTGTTTGTGATGTTTGGTTTGGTTTTGTTTTGGTTTGTGGTTTTTTTGTCACAATGGCTAATGTATTGTTCAACAGACTCCATAGTTCAAAGAGGGGAAAAGTAACTCACAGTGTAGCCAACAGTTTATTAATTTGGATGCTTTACACTTATTTATCTGTGGGAGCAACAATTTAATGTGTCCCTCCTTTCTTATATCATCTTTCATGCGATGTATTTTGAATCTGAAAATTTGCTTGCTTAAAATTTATCCTTTGATAGCAGCATGCCATCAGCACATGGCTCTGCTGGAGTATCACACTGTGACTTTGGTTGGTAGCACATGATGCCAGCACAGTCAGCAGACACAGGGAGTAGGGAGAAGCAGGCAAAGCTTGATACTGGGTTTTTATTCAAAGTATTTTCATTTTTCATTGTCCTAAGGGCAGTTCATTTGCAAATTGTGGCATAACATAAGCTGGATTTATGCGTTTATGCAGTAACAGTGTAGACACAGAAGCACCCATATCTCTATTAGCTAGCTCTTATGTCCAGTAAAATAAGATAGGCACAAAAAAGGCAATATTTACATTTACAACAGGAGTGGTTCCTGTTGTAGTCTGACCTCTATCTTGTTTGGGAGAGTTCCAGCTGGACAAGGCCAACAGTGAACTGAGAACTTCTTTAAGAGTTTGGAAACAGATGTTTGCATTACAGGTCTTGGGATGCCCTTAGACATTCTTTATCTTACTAGTAAAGATATGGTCTTTAGGCCTTATTGAGAATATGTCACCAGATCTATGAAATTTGCTGCTAGAAAATTATTCTTCTTACATGCCACTATCAGAGTTTTATTGGAAAATCCTATGGAAAGAAACGGTCCATTCTTAAGCACAAGACACATGTATGGGTTTTGCTATGCAAGCAGCAATTTATTTTTCTTATAGAATTGGCAACTTCTTAAGCATCTCTTAATTTTTTTAAAAAATTCTGTAAAATATTAATTGGAATTAACTTTTCAAAGTATGTTTTCAGAAAATTTTCTATGCCTTAATATAAATAGATACCAACATTGTAAAATTCAGAAAGCACATATTTGCACATATGTTTATTTACAAACAAAGCTCCTGGAAGCAAGAAACATCTACAGCTGAAAGTACTCCATGCTTAAAAAACTTGAAAATGTAAAATACTTCCTATTTACACAGGTTATGCTCTGCTAAGAACAAGAATGTTTCCCCTCAAGCCAACTGAAAACACAGTTGATTTTAACTTAGTAACACCAAGTCTTGACACGCCAGAATTGTCTTCTATATACACACACTCATGAATAGAAGCCAACAGAGCAGACAGGCCCAGCTGATATGTTTTAATTTGTTGTATAGTCATCATTTATCTCCATTACAATATTGGGTATCATAAATAACCTAGAAGATGAATGTTCTTCTCAGAAAATAAGACTAGAAAACTGAAGAAATAGAGAGGGAATCTTAGCTATGTCTGTTTTGGTTTGACATTATACTTATCATCAAAGTCACATACCAAATTCAGCCTTCCATAGTGGTAAGGAAAGCTAATAGAGAACAATGTTATTGTTTGTGCATGTGTGTAAAAAAAAGAAATTGTGTTGTTTTTGTCACTCACATTTGATTTTATTCCCTGTGATTATTAATATGCTTCTACGTTTCATGGTTTAACCCAGCGAATAACCACAGCCCACACAGCTGCTCATTCATTCCCACACTAGCAGGACTGGGGAGAGAATCAGAAGGGTTTAAGGTAGAAAACGAGAGAATTGAGACACACACAGCTTAACAGGGAAAGCAAAAGCTGTGCATGCAAGGAAAGCAAACAAGGAATTGATTCACAGCTTCCCATGGGCAGGCAGGTGCTCAGCATCTTCAGAGAGCAGGGCCCCATCACACGTAACAGTGACTTGGGAAGACAAACATCATTGCTCCAAGTGCTCTTTCCTTCTTGCTTCCCTTTCCCCTTATTTTATATGCTAGGCATCATGTCATATGGTCTGTAATATCCCTTTCATCTGTTTGGATCGCCTGTTCTGGCTGTGTCTTCTCCTATGTATCCCCAGTCCCCTTACCAGCACGGCAGCACAAACAGCAGAAAAAGCTTTGGCTCTGTGCAATCCCTGCTCAGCAATAACGAAAACATCTCTATGTTATCAACCCTGTGTTCAGCACGAATCTAAGACACAGCCCCATACCAGCCACTGTAAGAAAATTAACTCTACCCCAGCCAAAACCAGCGCATTGCTCTAAGGTTTCATACAATGCTGTGTCCATATGTGTGCATTTGTGTCATTAGTAACTACACAATCTCAGTTGTTGCTTTAAACATAGATTTCTTTTCACATGAAACAATTCTATGGTTGGTGAGTGATGGTGAAGAATAGCAACGTTTTCTTTGAGACTTCTTAAGATTTTTTTGCCCAGCCAAGGAAATGTCTCAGTCTTTGACATTAATATTTTAAAGTCTTATCACAGATGCTTATCAACAGTCATTAGGCAAGAAAAAAACAAAAAATTTACAGTCTTTATCATTTATACATTAGTTATAACATTGCACTGACACTAAAAAGTCACTTAGAGATATACAAGTTTCAAAAGCCATTTTAATCTCCTCATTATACCTACTTAAAATAAACAAAGGATGCTAATGATCTTTTTCTGTGGATAAAGAAAAACACACACTTCTCCCTGACTCCAGTTCTGCCACAAGGCATTCACATTACTCAAAAGACCAACACAACTCATAGGAACAGAGATTTTTGAAAAGCATTCATCAGAGGTTTCTTTTTGTTCTTTACCCTTGGCACTGCCAAGGCTCATTTACTGGCATGAATCCTGCCTCAGTTTCTCTCAAGGGGATCATATAGTACAAAGTTCTTCTTGTGCCTGTCACCAGCAGTACTGTCAAGTTCTGACTCAGGAAAAATAAAAATTCCAAAATCAAAGTTAACGTGTCTGTTAAGTAATGAAGTAGCACAACCCTTCATCTTCCTTTTCTCCAGTGCTTAAGACAATGCTGCAGACCAAACAGCAAAAAGGTTGGGCCCTTCCTTACCACCCTGCTCACTTGTTTTAGTGACTGCAATTCAGGCTGGAAGCCAGGAACCACGTGGAGAAGTCCTCTTGAGCACTGCATGTCCTGCACCATATCTGGGGACTACCTCCTGCTCTGTGCCCCAAATCCCATATACTGAAGAAACCTTCTCAGATCATCATGGAAAGAGCTGTGTTGCACAAGCTGGGGCAGAAGGTAGGAGAGAAGCCAGGGTACTGAATCACACATCCCAGAGAAGTATCCATAATTGTTAGGAAGTGTAAAATGAGAGCAATGTTTCATGTGTTGTTCTGGGGAGGTCTGTATACTGTGCTACAAAGAGTTTTCTCTTTAATCACATAGTAATCAAGAATCAGAATAACAGAAATATAAATTAATCCTGTTATCTTACAGATGCACCAATAATTATTATACCAGATGTACTGTAAGATTTTTCCTTACCTTTGAGAGCTGTTCAGTGAAACCTGAGAACAGCTTTAATAGTTGTTTCTCCCTTACAGGAACATATAGTGGAGTGCAGAAACATTGCTGTTTCTGGGTTTCATTCCCAAATGGAGTACATGATGTTAGCCTCTTGCCAGACATCTGGAAAGAATGCCTCACCGTTAGAAACCTCACCTCATTTCAGGCATTCATTAAGTAACAGGGACTTTGTTAAGAAATACAGGTTTTTGCCACCAGTCTGCCTAGAGAATGATCATCCCTCTAGTGCTCCCAAAGTACTTGGGCTTGGGCAAAGAATGAGAAAGATAATTACAAGCTCTACACAAGATTTCATCCTCAGGAAAGCAGGTAACTGGCCAGGTTAGTGACTGCATTTCTTGCAGTCTTGCAACCTAAAGAAACAGTACCTTGCTGTGGAATTTTCACAAATTAACATCTTTTCTGTTACCACCCCAAATTCATCATGGATGTTCATCTGTCTTCTGACTCATACTAGAAGATAAATACTGACTAAACTGCCAAGTTAGGCCTGATGCAGTCTTTCTAAATTCAAAATTTAAGCTCAATTACCAAACAGAACATTTAACTTGTCTTCATTGACATTACCTTCATCTGCCAAACACATACCCAAGCTGGGCAGGTGGCATCTGGAATTTATCACAGTACTTATAGTAGGAATTTTGCTATTATTTGCATCAAGGTCAAGGTGTTAAGAAAACCAGTTAAGCAGCAATTTACTTCAAAATAAAGCAATTAATTTGCACTCCCTAGGAACACCTAGGGGAAGGAAAGGGAAAGGCTTCCAGGACAGAAACTGAGACCATAGTGAAAGGCATACGTGGGAGAGAATCTCTGATAGAAACAAAGTCAGAGCCAAAAAGGAATGAAAATATGACATCAGGAAATCTGTGAACAACCCTGAACTTGAGGGTGCAGTCAATACACTTCAAGGTAGGAATACCACTCGAAGATTTTCAAGATTTCAGAAAGATCTGGTCTGAATTTCTTGTTGAAAATATCTATGTTTATGCTGTTTCTATTTGTCTTTTCTACAAAGGCAAATTTCAATGCCTCAACATTAAAACCATTGTGAAATGCCTGTTTTATTCTTATGTTTAATGGAATGCATTTTAAAATTTTTTTTAAAATAAAAAACAATATCTACCCTTGTCAAACAAAAAAAATAGTAAATGTTTACTTTGAAAACTATAATCTTTTTCTACTTTTTTCTAAAGAAAAAAGCTCCTCTGAATAGTTCTGTTGTTTCTTACCTTGAGTAAAGCCTTTAAATATAATGAAAAGGGTTCAAATATTTTTGTAAACATTAAATTCTTCCATTTACTTCATTCAAATCAGGTCTATCTAGCAGCATGCACAAGAAGTAAACCCAAGTTACCTGGCTCATGGGTGACTGCAGGTGATATTTCATTATATTAACTTTTTTAAAAGTCTGGCTGTGTTTTCTTTTCACACCTAGAAACATCCTTCCATTAAGAGTGAGCATGTCACTTATTTACATACCTTACATTAAACTTTAAGGAAATCACTACTACATTTGTGCTTTCTATTTAAAGTAGGGAAACTCATTTGAGGAAAATGCCAGAAAACTGTCCTTTAGTAGAGTAAAGGAGAGGCTGAAAGTAGAGTAAAAGGAGAAACTGAAATTCATAAATTTTCATTCCATATCCTTTTACTTCTGGAAGAATATGAAATCCATAAGCCTTCATTCCCATATCTTTTTTTTTTTCTGATGTAGAAAGAAATGTGCTTGAACAACCACAAAAAATAAAGATCCCAATTCAACAGAACTTTAGCCAGTTCATTTATAGAAATGTAGTTAGTCACTAATGTTTAGATTTTTTTACAGTAATTATCTAATTCTAGTCTCTATGTGTGTGTGTATATATAGACTGCATATACATACATATATGTATATGCAGTCTAGACTTCAAAGTGCAAGATTAAAAAATTAAACAAAGTATGAGGGGATTTGTCAGCAAACTGGAAAGACAAGCAGTTGATGGGGATTATCTTTTTCATTAGTGTTTGTATATCTAATGATTTACTTCACTGCATTTTTTATAGTGAGAAAAGCCACCTAGTAGGTATGACAAAAATGGAAATCTATATTAATTTTGTCCGTCTAAATTGTGACTTTTGTTTTCCATTTGTTGTTAGCCATATGAAATTATGGAATTCTACTTGTCAGATTGCTGAAGTAGGTTCTTCTCTATCTGATGACTAAAGCAGATCATCTGGCTTTTGTCTGCATTACTGTCTGTAATCCACTGACAACCTTAAGATACTTGAAAGCAAGCACCATCTTTCATAGAAGACGTAAAGATATCAAAATGCCTGTCCTTCATGTGACCCAAAACATCTTTGACAATTGTCATGGTAAAGCCACAAGAAAGTCAACCCATTGGTCTAAGCAGGTTTAGAAAGTTATTCTGCGCATTGGTAGCCTAACCCCTTACTGTTTTCATCTATTGCTCCTGCAGGGAGAGTGGATTTTTCTCCCATCCAGTGGAATATCCATCCAGAATCACACAGCTGTCTTTATAAATAATTGCGTGAGAACAGACTTCCTCCCTAATAACAATTATTAAGGTGATAAGAGGTTAATAACAAATGTGGATTGTGCACTTCCATCAATACACACAATGGAACTCACAGTGAAGAAATCTATATTTGCTTTCATCTGGTTCTTCAAACTGTGGAATAAATAAGGGACCATATTGTAATTATTTACAGGGGAAGTGTTTTCTGTATATAAGATAATTTTAATTGAGATATTCATAATTAAAATGCCAATTAACCTTGATTTTGCCTCCTTTATTGTTATTTAAACTAAACACAAAATAACTTTGATGCAGATGGAGAACTGTAAAAAATTTAATGAGGTAAATTGCTCATGAGTTCTACTTCAATTAGTTCAGTCATTTCCTGTTAGTGCTAATTACATAACTAAATTATTTACATTTAGCAAATATATTTAGTATAAACTTTTATTTCACGAGAATTAACTCAATATTCAATGACCTTATTAGTGTACACTTGTGACTTAATTTATGTTTTGTAAACAATTATTTTAATTCTCATTTTTCCACACAAGCTGCACCAGTTGTAGTTTCTTTTACCAATGCAAGGTGCATTTTCAGCAATTCAATTCAAATATATGGAATGTGTTATACAATTAATTATCAAAGCAACTGAGAGTCTGCATTTACATTTCTTTTGCACAAGTCACCTATGAAGCTGACGTTATGATTTTTTTCCTAGCATGAGTGTTTTTTTTCCTTCAACTGCTTTCTCACTGGGTTCAATTAAAAGCATTCAGCATTCTGAAAGAGAAAGGTGGGATACCCACAGCAGTGCATCCAGCAGTTTCCTTTGTTACAGTAATCTCCTTGCAATTTGTCATTACTTAAATCAATATTCTCGCTATCACCATACCTTCCACTGCCTTCCCTCACTTTTATCTGGTCAGTGAAACTGTGAAACGCCGTTATACTCTACCTAGGTTAAAAACCATGAAAATGCATCAGTAGGCAATGTCTATTGCAGGGAGGAGAAGCAACAGTATGACTTCAGTATGTATTCCCCTCATTGTGTTTGGGTGCCAGTGTATGCTCATCTTCAATTTACTGTGATTTGGAAATAATTCATACATCCTGACTATTTTATTCTGGTAAAAGTCTACTAAATTAAATTAAAATATAAATATTTTAATTAAAAATAGGGTTGAAGGAATTATCATGATTTATCACTAAAGAAGTATAATTTGGTTAATCCTCAGAAGAATTATAAACCATGTCACAGGTGCTCAGGTGGCAGACCAGTCACCCTCTGCCACTGATAAACAGACCCTTTTTCACTCTTCTTCAGTAACCTGGTCAGGTCCACATTCAAAACTAGTATCCAGCGGGACCTTTGGGACAGATACAGATAGCAGAAAACTGACTCAGATTCTGCTATATTCTTTACAATGAATGATGAATATACAGTTTCAGTAAAGACTTACTTCCACCATGCAACAAGACACTTTCCCAAAATCTACTACAACCACAGTCTTACCACGTTTTGAGCAGATATTGGGAAAAAAAAGATTGTCCCCTCCTTTTAAAGCATCCAGCTGAAAGAAAAGTGTGATTTACAGTATTGGAAAAATCTGATGTATCTAAGAATTACAGAATGGACATCAAGTCTTTGTTTATCAACAAGAATAAGGCAAGCAAATTTATCAGTTTGATGTCTGTCTGTCTGTCATATCCTGCTTGAAACAGAATGCAGGGAAAACCAGGGAGAAGATAGCTAGCACCAAGAAAGCATGTTATTGTCATCTCTAGAGGCTTTACCTGAAAATTCTGATATAGTGGAATATAGTCAATATCTAAAAGATTTTCACCATCCTGACGACTTCTATATTTCTCTAATAATAATAGGCAGCTTATCGCTAGTAAGAGCAAGATTGCAGTCTTCCCATGTGAGGCACTCAATATTTTCCTAGTTACCTTGACTTGCCAAGAGGGCTGCAGTAGAAAGGACAGATACCATGCAAGAAAGTTCAAGGAATACATCTGCCACTAATCATCCCGGAGAGAGGGGGTTAATGGTGGAGATTGTTTCATGCCAGACTGAGAACACACGGGAATTAAATAAATGTATTTCCTAAAAAACAGATAAGTGTGGGGCATTCAGAAATTACTTTGATATCAGTTGTGTCCTGGCATGCATCATCTGCCAGAAAGTTTGATAAATTCTTTTTAATTTACATCTGAAAATTCTTTCTAAAAGTCTATCCATTAATTGCCTTAATTTCTACATATTTCTGAAAGTGAACAACATAAGGCAATACCTAAAAAATTTTGAAAGGGAAAGATAAATTCACAGGAGTCAAGAAAACCAATCCAAGGAATGTCTTTTTTATGGTTTAAATCATTAATGGAATAGTGCACATTATATTTAATGTGATATTAAATAACTAATACTAATAATGAAATTTGTTCCTCCTCAGAAAATGCCATTTTCTAGATGTTTAAAATGAGAACCTGAAATTGGTTTGTATAAGCCAATCAGATACCTGATTAAAAATAATTGTAGAAAACAACCAATACATGAGTTCTTTGTCTTATAGTGAGTAATATAAATTATTGTTTCTAATAAAGTATTGTTTTCCTACACCGTGTCAAAGAATTTTAGAGGCTCAAAAATCGTGATGCTCCAGTTTGCTTCTCAAACATCTACAATATAGTTGTGTTTCAACAAAAACTGTATAGGCCCTAGGACCCTGCTGTCTAGTGACCACTGTATTTTTAGTCAATAGATCAGGCTTATTTTTAAAAATTATTGTTTTCCTGCAATTTATGGTAGCAGTGGTCAGAATCTTCATTTGAATCACACAAACTGAATGTTTACAAGTGACACAGCTGCTTAGTTTTTTCAAAATGAAGAACTCCAAAAAAAGAAGACAGCTGGTGTAGTCTCTTTTAATTTTTTTGTTTTTAAATTTTTCAATAAGGAATGACATTATACTGTACTGGAAATAGAAAAATAGAAAGAGCTGTGTTGCCCTAAATGAATCTTAGCATGAGTTGAAATTATGTAAGTTTCAAAGGAGAAGAAACAGCTGTGATAAAGTAGTTGGACAGAACTTTAAACTAAAATGACTATTGCATTGTGAGTCATTTCACAACATTTATACCTCTGTGATATAGGTAAATAGAGCTGCTCAGTCCAAAATATTCATTACCATGAATTTATGTTATGAGAAATATACCACCTATTGAATACGTCTGTGTGCAAGCTGTGGATACCAGTATGTTTTCTAGTTCCTAACAGCAGACTAATTGAATAATTAAGTTTTCGTGAACCTTACCTACATAAGTAAATTAATATTTCCTTGTTGAATAAGAAACAATTTCTTTTTGGACTTACTATTTAAAAAAAAGATAAAGTCTATTTAAAACATTTAGAAGGCTGGAGTTCATTGTTCAGGATGTTGACAGTGCTTGAATATATTTCAGGAATCATTGACCTTTCTTCTTTTTTGAACACAGTTACCTTTTAATATTAATCCCTTTCTAGAAGATGAGGTGCTGATACATTTCTGGTATAGTAATGAGAAAAATTACCTAGGATAATCAAATCCTAGAATAATATTATTCTATCATCAGTAATTGTGTCTTTGGCTGTTCAGAAACTACATTCTTTCTTTTTATTAGATAAAAGAAACGAAACTGACAATTTTTCATTTTTTTCAGATCAGGTTGATATTTATTTTGAGACTTACAAACAAGTACAGTACATTTGAACTTAACTTTTGATCTAATTGTTCCTATACAACTTGTATTTAACATCTTTGATCTCTGAGTTAGTGATCTAATCCACTGTGTAACTCAGCTTTTATTGATCTGTTCTCATGCTGAGCAAATCAAGTCTCACTTTTATGGCAGAGATTGAAAAAGATAGTAAAACTGCCTCTGAGACAGCAGTTTAAATCTGTGCAATAACAGTGGAGGCAAGAGATAAGACTTTTATTACTCTGCCAAACTTCACATGAACTTAAAGTGTCATTAAATTGGTATGTGTCATTTGCCACATATATTTATTTTACTAGATAAGTTGCTAACCACCCATTTAGATGCAGTGCAGAACCACAATTTTTTCACCACATCTTCTTTGCCACAGAATCTATCTCTGATGCTCAAAATAAATTTGAAATATCTTTCTTATGGTACTTTGCATACTTTTCAGATTTTCTGTTCTCATGCAGTTTTAAAAAAGAATTTTTTAACCTCTTTTACTTGAATGAATTCCAAAAGCAATTTTCAATAGTTATACAAGTGGGACCATTTTTAATATGCTAGTCTGTCATGATGAAAGAAGATTAATTCTCATATACTCAGAGCTTTTCAATCACGCTCCATAATGTGTGAGTTCTGTAATGCCTAGTGTTATTACATTACTAAACATGGAGGAAAATAAAAGCAGTGAAAGTGCTGTATCTCAGCTTGATGTTATTGAGCGTAGTTTTACTTTAGAGGGTTTCCTATTGTGGTATTTTTCCCATTGTTCCTTTAGAAGAAAGACCTGATGAGCACACTGAAAGTAAACGACATGTGCAATAGGTGACACTTTTCACTCCCATATACAGAGCAGTGGTGAAGCAGAAAATGCTTGAAAATAGGTTGCCTGATTTTTTTTTTTAAAGTTTAATGTCCTGGAGTTCGTCCAAGATTGACGATTGTACTTGACAACTTGCATGTCTATCAATCACACTGTTCTGGTGAACAACTTATCTTCCTATCTGAAAGTCAAGGCTTTTATGATGTTGGACCTACAAAATGCTGAATACCCTTACATAAATAATAAAGTAAAGTTACTCTTTGTTTACATTGTCTCTCAGTTCTATTGTATGCATACATAGGCACTACACCAGTGCAACATGAGGGGGGAATCAGGGCAGAATTTTATAATACTTGGAGAATTAATGCTAGAATTTTATAATACTTGGAGAAAGCGAAGGGCCAAAACAGTCTCTACAGTTGTTTGTAATGAAGTCATGTGAATGAAATGTATATTCCTATAAAGGCATATCATTATCCACCAGATCTATCTATCTATTAGCATTTGTTAGTAGCTTAATTTTCTTTGAGACAGCTGCAGGATTGGGATTTGCAAATTAGAATATGAACAATGAAAGAATATGACTCAGGTCTAGAATAAACTATTCAAATCTAAATTGTACATTAGAAACTTTATGAACACAATTTTATTTCCTTCTAATTTAGTATCCAGTGTAGAAAGAATTTCTAAGGCAACATATTGATTATGTGTGTCTTTTCAATTTAGAATTAAAAGGTGTATGGACACCATTGAAACACTGATTCCTCTTCCTTCTCATCACTAAAATCAAACATTCAGTCCTTTCAACATTCCTTAGGTTGCCATATGGGAAAAAGTAAGAATTACTGATGATAAATACCCTTAATCTTGATGTTTAGTCTCAAAATACCCAGTTTTGGAACACCAGTTTCTATCTGAGACACTAAGAGGTCCTGTCGTTAATAAATGCATTTAACATTTTTGTATCAGGGCCATACTGTGGATAGAACACAGTTTTGGTGAAAGAAGATTGGAGGGGTTTTAATCTTTCCTTCTTATCATTATTATTTATCAATAAGACAAGTATTCCACAGTCCTGCAACCTGGTCTCATCAGGATAGAGTTTTCCAGCCAAACTAAGTCCATAGTTGGCCCTCTGGATGAGTTTCCCTACGGAGCACAGAGCCAAAAGAGTAAGGCTGTGCAATATGTCTGTTTAGGCTTCTGACTTTCTTTTCAAGAGTGTGTGAAATACCACACAGAAAATATTAAAAGGAAATTAAATTAGTAAAGTTCAATGCTCAGCCTTGATAGCACCACATTTGTTTTAACTGACTCAATATCAGTTTGGCCACAGTAGCACTAACCAAAATGCCAAATGATAAGGAAAACCAGCAGGATAATTATCCTATAATATTGACAGCCAACAGAGTTACCAGAAATCAATAATTTTAAACATAATTAGGAATTTATGAAATTACTTTTCTAATGTCAGTAGAGCATTAGGAAATACAAAATGAAGGCACTGGACCAACAAAGCTGACCAAATCCTGAAATCAAGTTGTGCATTCACTCTGTCAGGAAAGCAGCCTGACAAATGGGTATCAATCATCTTGATTTCTCAGCAAATAAGTTTGAAGACCTCCTGATGGCATCAACCTTTCGGCTGCCAAATTACACTGCTTTGTTAAATTCAACAGCAGCCTCCCTCACACTCTGCTTTTTCAAAAGAAAGGAACTATTTTGCAATTTTATTCTTTTGGCTTGAATACCAGTAAATGTTAAATGGAAAATTTAAGTATTGGAGAAGTTTTGATTGATTGTTTTATTTTTAATTAAACTTGAAGATGAATCAAAGCTTGAATAAAAGCAATTTTTTGTCAGATTACTTAGAACAGCATGGGATCAAGTCAATTGTTTTAAGGACAGTGAGAATGAGCTGATCTCCACCATTAATAAAATGCTTTCTATTATGCATGATGAAAAAGATGTCTCCCAGATGGCACTCAGAGAAGAATTTCTACGTGAAGTAAATTCTGCATTTCAATAGTGTAAAATCTCTGCAAATAAAATTTGGGAAGCCTAGCAGTGAAATGAGACATGCCAACATTGAATCAATATTGAGGGAGTCAACCATCTTTCTGCTGGAGGTGTGAGAATAATAAGACAGAAGTCTTCAGCAGTGCTGAGCCACATGAGACTGACACAGGATATCTTTGGCATAGCTGATTCCCAGCCTGAGGGTCATGACCCCGCAGTGGATAGTGAGGCTATTTTCTGGGGAGTGCAAAAGTTTCTTTCAGAAACTGAGAGTTTATTTAAATCTGTTTATAGACTTTCTGACTATGAAGATAAACTCCAGGAACACTTTCCCTGACAAATGGATATAGGAAAACAGACTATGGCTAGATCCTGAGACACGATGGAAGAAATAGCATTTCTGCTCTTTCTGTTCAGCAAAGTAAACGTGTAAAAGTTCTCTTTCAGCAAAAGCAAATATTCCATGTAAGCAGGGCTTCCCTTCAAAAGGCTGAAAGCCTCTCTCAGCCCTGTGCTTCACCTGCCAATGTATGAAAAGCAGTGTCAGTCATGCCAGGATGCCTCCTTCACACATGGCAAGACATTTTATAAGCCCCTCTTTGAAGGGAGGCAATGCCATCTGACAGTGAGGGTACTGCATCACAGAGCCTTGTGACGCACATCAACCACATTTTGCTTTCCTTATTTCCTCCCTCCAGCCCCTCACTTTGCAAGATTTATTTCCTATGGTGACAGATAAGCCCTCTAAAATGGACAAATTCTCAAAATTTAAGCAGTACTGAAAGTAACAGGATCTGCATCACTGGGGACTCCGAAGAACTATGTTAATAATATAAACAAATATTCACCAACTCTTAACTGCTAGAAATCTTGTTAGCGCTCTGAGAGTTTTTGATGAGCAAAAACTTAAAGCTGAATGGGATAATGATAGATGAATAGTCTGCTGTATTTTGCTGGATTATGCTTGACATGTAAGCATTAAAAATTTCCAAAATTGAATTTGAAAGTGATTAAATTTGACTAATGTTTAGAATTTTTCCATTTTTATATAAATTAAAATATAAAAAATATAAATCATCAATGAATTTGTCTTGTAAATGTTATATTTCTTCATTGCACACAGGATAATAAAACTTGTTTTAAAGCAAATCACTTTCTTTAAACTTTAAAACACTAATTTTCAAAACAATGTAATTTTAATACTTTCTTAAAATAGATTGCTGTATCACCTGAAAATTGTTAAAAACTTAAGAAATGGTTCTTAATGTCTTGGTATTCATTTAAGTATTCCTTGGAAATGTGAAAGAATAGTCTTTGGTGATCTCAGTTTAGTTCCTAGTAAATGTCCACATCACAAAACCACTACACTTAATTTCACATGATTGATAGTCTCTGCTTAACTGAGACCTAGGGCTGAGCCAGCCTGGGCACTTTATTACCTCCCATTCTAGTAAGGGTGGTCCAGCCAGGTCAAAGTCGAGGTCAATAGTAGGACAGAAAAGGCTCTAATTTTGCTTTGAAACAGACTACTCTTCATGAAACAAAGAACTTCACTTTCCAGCACTGTTTCATGACCAGAGATAACCTGTCTAGGAATTAAAATGTCTCCAGTAAATATTATCTTCTTCACATTCTGCTTTTAACCATTCTAAGTGTGATATTTGAAAAACTCTTCCCATATTAAAGTCACTAATTTGGTTCGGAGGGCATATTTTGTACTCGTTTCTGAATTCTTCTACTTGTATGAGCCACTGAGGATGTTTTCATACCTTTCTTTTCTCTCTCTTTTTTTTTTTTAAGAAACACATTTAATATTTGTTTAAATTTTACTTAGAGTTACTGGACGTTTTCTCAGCTTACTTGAAAAATCATCTATCTGCAAGAAGTTTATAAAGGCTCAGAGTATCTAAGGCAGATGTTCATACTCATAAAATATTTTTTAATATAATGCTTACCTGCTTAGAGTTGTGATCAGTTCTGCAAGTAATACAAAAGTCCATTAGCAACTGGTTTAAATCCAAAGTAGCACTAAAAGTAAGATCAGTGCACCCTGAGAAAGCCAGAAGGAGGGTAATTTGATGTGTTTGGTTTAATTGTGTATTTTGTTTTCTATTGCAAGACATTTCTTTTCCATTAGAGACAAAGAATAGGATGCAATGACATTGCAGAGAAAAGAAACACAACTGGAATAAATCATGTTAGTCAAGTCCCAGTCAAAAAAACGAATGTCAAATCATTCATAAATCCACATAGAGAATTAAGTTTGCACTCTAATTGTATTAAAATAGGTGGAAAGCTAGTCAGGCATTCAGATTTTCCTTTTTCAGAGTAGGGAAGTCCACACTTAAATTTAGGAATACCCTGTATCTCTGGGATTTTGACACTCTCTCATTTAAAAAATATATTTAACAAATACGTGCCTATCTTCTTTTTAATGAATGTATTTCACTACAATTTTTTTTTAAGGTAAATAGTAGCTTTCTTTATTGTTTGAAGTGGAAAACTTGTGTGAGACTGTACTGAACTAAGCGTCTGTATCTGCAGAACCAGTTTCTACTTAACAAAACTGTGGCGGGGGGGAGGCTGTTCAAGGAAAGAACAGAAAACTGATGTTTTTATCTTTTTCTTACACTTTGGCAATAGACATTCAGGTGCAGTGCTTTGATTGATGAAAAGATGCTACACAGAAAAATTTAAATTTCAATCCTGAGCATGTAAATTCTGAGAGAAATTAGGATTTTAGACTTGGTTCATTGTAAATAGAAAAGGCATTTGAAAATGTTGGAATATAATCTCATTTAGGCATTCTCAAATGGAAGAGACTTTTGTATCTGGGGCTCTGTTATTCCTCATTTTTGGTATACGTTAGGATACTCATTCACTTTTTTAATGAATAGGATTCAGTATATATAATAATTTTAAGCTAAAGACTCATAGTTCCCTTTTTTCCCTAGTTTGTGCTGGAAAATTTATGAGCTTAGAGGTGATTCAGCTAGCAGGGAGGCCATACAATTCAATTTTAAGACATTAAATATATCCTGATCTGTCACTGGATTATGTCCCCAAAGTACAAGAACGAAGGTTTTAAACTGAAGGAGATAGTGTAAATTGATTCTATGAAAGGAATTGTACAGCAATTATTTTCTCTTTCTTTCTCCTCATCTCTGAATCAGCAACTCATTTCCTGATTTTGATTGTGTAGTCTATCTTAGCTAAATGAAATAAGAATATTAATATAAGTGGACTGAATGGAGATAATATTTTTGAAGGAAAACACACTTCAGATGAAGTGTCTTAAAGGGAATATGGATACTCAATATATATAAGCAAGCATCTTTTAGTTGGATTTCTCTTCTACTTTTTTAAAATCTCAATGCTACTAAAAGTCTTACAGAGGGGTTACAACTGGACAGTTGATAAAACATCAAGAAGATGATATAGAATGATTTCACTTTGTAAAAGAAAGGATTGAGTAGAAGACTTCTGGAAACAAAGCATGATCTGCAATGAATTGGAACCAGATGGAGGAGGAAAAACCTTAAGTCTAAGAAGTAAACATTAGTTGACATTCGTAGTGCAGATCTAAAGCTCCCATAAACCGTCTCCTACAAAAAGAATGGAGAAAGCTCAGATTGGAAATTTCATTTATATTGTGCAATTTCTTTCACACTTAAACTAATTTCTACTACAGAAGAGAGACTGAGAATCATTTGACTTAGATACAGGGATTTAAAAAATATATAGGTATAACAGAAAAATAACCTGATTCATCTTCACGAATTTCTTGAGCTTTACAGTAATGTAACTTTGGTGGCAATGGAACAATATGATTGTGACAAAAGGATTAGTGTTGAGATGAATTTAAGCCACAGGAGGTTAGTGTTTTGGGGGATCTGCTTTTGGTTTCCCTTCCCTTCCCTTCCCCTTTTTTAAAAATTTTACTTTAGGATGTAAACTTCTATTCTTTCTTCGAAATTTTTTTCGAACCTCAGAAGTTATTTATAGGAGGCTTTTTCTTGCACACTTCTGATAACTTCCCAAGTCACTTAAATGGTACGTTAACTTTATCTTTTTTCTTTCATTAGAGCAATAACTTCTTTTATTCTAGTCCTTAACTTAGCTCTGGTGTTCTAGAGACATTTTCATTGGGAAGAATGCAGGTATTCAACTTAAAAAGAAGATTCCTACAGACCATCTTTAAAAGGCATGAAATTTACTTGAAAGAGTTTCCTTTCCTATATTAAAACAGACAGTAAAAATGAAAAGGAATTAATTTAAAGCTGGTTTTTATGTTACCTGTTCATCATAACATTATTTGTGTACCTAATTTAATTTTAGGACTTATGAAAATAATGGTTGAGCTACATTTAGGTAATATAGAGGGATTAGACCTCTTTAAGAAGACATGCACATTGAATTTTTTTCTAATGATCTCAACTTTTCTAGGTTTCTGATAATGATTTTTGATTTAAAAATTTGCTTTTTTATAATTTGATATCTTAATATTAAAGTTTTTTCCGTTATTGACAGCATGCTTTTCAAATATTCTCTAAAACTAGAAAAAAAGCCAGATTTCTAAATATTTCTCTATTATTTCTTTTGATTATAGGGGATTTTAGTTTTGGTTTTAAAGGAACACTATTTGAGTCCTAAAATAATCTGAAAATCTTGCTTTTTCTTCAAAACGGAGAACAAATTTTCAGTGACCTGCATTGAAACTGAGCAGCAATTCTAGTGCCGTAGATGGTGTGATTTAGCCAGCCTTACATGCTTAGAGCTTACTTCATTATTTTTAAACCGTATTTAATTTCTTTTTTTTTTATTTTTAGTAGGACTGAAAGTAAAGAAAAAAAGTCAGGATTAATTTAGCTAACACCTGTTTTCATAATAGGTGCCCTTTGCCTAATGAGGTAAACCAGCCTGAAATTCAGACACTAATGTGTTCTGCATTATTGTAGCACTACAGATATTCCCCTTTGGTTCATCCAGAGGCACATTTCAGAAGAGACAGAACTGAGTCTTAGAAAATCCCACTTATGACATACCTGGGTTTTTTCCAGTCTTGAAGATACATGCTGATTCTTATTTTTGCCCCGATATCTTTGGATTTCAGCACACTGTAAGAAAATGGTTAGCTGCCTGTACATGCATTTGTTTTACACTAGCTCTGATCAACAGAGCCCCTAGGAAACATGAATTCTCCTCCTGCTGGGCTGCTCTTCTCCAGTGTGTGCTCCAATCCATGAAGTTTCTGTCAGATTTTACCTCTGTAGTTCACATACTCTTTGCAGTTCAGCCGTGATGCCTTTCCTAAATAATGTGCAACATCTGGGCAACACACAGAAGCAAAACCACGAGGAGGAGGTACACTTGAGGAATGGCCAACTTCGAGTTCCTCTGAAGGTACTAAGTTGGGAATACAAATACTTCAGCAAGTTACCGTGGCACTACCAGCTCGTTGCTGATCAATGATGCCATAGAGATATTGTCCTTCCTTTTGGCATGCAGGAATGCTGCCACAGAGGCCTGTGCTGATGAGAAACAGGAACCCAAAATTCATACACATATTATATGTATGTTGTTCCAAGATAGTTACCCCTATTAGGAAAAAACCAAGCAAAGCATAACCCAACAAAACCCAGCAAATTTTAGCACTTGAATTTTATGTTGTTAGCAAGCCACTAACATCCTAGTGTATGTAGCACTGTAGGTAGCATGAAATGAGGCAAAATAGCTTTCTTTGTCAGGACTTAAAAACCTATAGACAGGTTTTTTATAGGTGACAAACATAAATCTATGTGATGTTTATTGGATTTAGCAAAAGGAGTGGGGGAGGGTTTCTTCAAGGAATAATTCAGTTCTGGGATTCATATTTTTGTGAAGGAGAACGGATGGGGCAACATTGCCTAATATTTACAGGTGTAAGACAGGCTGAGAAAAACACAAGGTGCAGTCTGGATGGAGGAAATCCAGAGCAGAACTGTGACTGTGGAGAGCAGCAGTGTCAAGAGTCTCTCTCCGGAGAGATTTTCCCACATTCATTATGTTTACAAGGCTCTTCTGCCATATGGATTTAGCAAAGGTTTGAAAGAGAAAACCCTGCATGCCACACCTGCAGTCACGAACGCCAAGGGCAATCACTCCCTACAGACACTGCTTAATTGTTCACTGGTTTAGTCTAACAGTGAGTGCTTCTACAACTTCTCTGCCAGAATTCCCGATGTGAACAGTTGGAAAGATGTGTACCTACACATTTCAATGTGCAGTGCTTCTAGCAGCCTTTTGGGCAATTTCTGGGAGCTGGAAAATGTTGATTCCTAGCCTAGAGGGTGGCAGAGGATAATACAAGATAGATATCCAAACTGCAGAATTCATGAAACTCTCTGCTGTGAAAAACAACAGACAAATCTAACATTGCCTGGAAGGGGAAATTTGAGTCTGCAAGCTGTTAGACCTCAGGTACTGATAAGGAAAGGGATCCTGCACTGCGTTTTGAAAAAAGTACAGTAAACACAATTCCAGTTAGAACAGGTCATTTAAAGTCCTTCCTGCCTCAGGCTTAACATGACACTTGAGTGCTACTACATGTGAAAAGAAAAAAGCAATTCAGCACTCATAACAAACTGCTTTTCCTCCATCACTGGGGCTAAAATACCAAAGGATTCCTGCAAGCAGGGGAATTGCTGTCTGCAGAGCTGTATCATTTTCATTGGATAACCTCTTTGTGTGCACGAAAAAAAAAATGCTGGTTTAAATAAGAATAAATGTAAAAGTATGCAAAAAATAATTTTACATTTATAAATGTAATAGATATGCTTTTTTTCTTTTTTTTCCCAGACCTACCTACTATGCTGGAAAACCCAGCTTTCTTTTCAGTTCAAAAGAAAAATTCTTTGTTCTCCACTGAAAATTGAATTAGAGGGCATTAGTTTCCCTGCTCTTCTCCAGGTGACTGCTCTCGGAATTCCAACATTACAAACACACAAATGGGAAACATAGAATTTTATCTCCAGCATAAAAAGATCTGTTGCCAAATTCAAACACTGAATTTAAGTTTACTTTGATGTAAGTAAAACTTTGGGTCTAGCCATACTCCTGACTCTGAAACCACTAAGTGGAAGGCAGCAGTATGTGTAATTCAGCAATTTACTGAAAGGATTCTCTAAAGAATGCATTGAAATCGTTTTCCTGGTCAACTATATTTTTTTTACTTTGATATTAGGACACGATATCAAAATTGTAAAAATTATCCTAAGCTTCCAACTGTCTATGTTAACCATGCTAACATGGCTTTATGTTAACTATGAGATGGCCCTTTCTGGTAATTTGGGGCATTTTAGTAGCAACCTGGAAGTGAAAATTTTCAACTTGTGAGCAATACAAATTAAGTAATTAAATTTTTGTTTAATTGATTGCCTGTATAAATGTTTTAATTTTCCTGGATTTCTTGTTATTAAAATGAAAATACTTATATATATATATATATATATATCAAATTTTAGTAATATATTCAGTAATATATTAATATATGAATCAATATATTCAGTAATCAATATATTCAGTAATATTCTGAATATATTGGCTCATCCCTGACTCTGTCTCAAAATGGAAATATAAGGATGTCTTTCACTGAACAAGTAAAATTTGTCTCTAGATTAGACAGTAAAAATTACGTTATCCAGCAAATGAAATTCAGACTCCATCCAGAGGGTTTAATCTTTTGTACTACAAGAAAATTCATGTTCTGTACTCTGTTGGAACTTCTGCTGAAATTGTCACCTACTATCACAAATTAGTCACACTAACGACTTAAAAGAATTAATAGGGTTGGATAGATTATTTAATCTTTTCCTCTATTGGCTCTAGAAATAAAAATCCCTGTGAATCAAGTAAATCCTGATTCACACACAGCTTCTGCAATTTTTTTTTCCATACTTTTACAATGGAGATAGTCTTTAAGAATAGAAAAAATAATGTATATATAAAAAAGACTCTCTGATATCACTCCAATAAGATATGACTACAGCACTCTCTTTAAGAGGGAAAGTCCAAGAGCTAAAGACTTTTGTCACTATTAAACTATTCACTTTCTGCTAAAGTAGCTGGTTTCACTTATTCAGGTAATAACATAATTTGAACTGTGTAAATTCCTTTTGCCCACCTGGATCAATATTGAATTGTATTTGTTCTTTGCTCACCCAGGTGCTTGGATGAACTAAAGGAGATTGAAGAAGATTCTGGGAGAGTTATTCCAAAAGGGAAAGTTAAAACCAAACCCACAACCTGCATGATTTAATGCCCATATCTGAGCTGGGGTAACCCACCAGAATTACAGCATCACTGTTTTACTTCACACAGGAAGGTGAAGGTGCATCTGGCTCCTGCATCTGCATGGTGGGGAGAGGGTTAAACTGGCCACTTGGCAAGGACAGCAGTATGGGATAGGGATTAGAGAAGGCAAGCAATGCCTTCTCAGGGGGAAGAGGACTAATGTCTGACCCACAAAGTGTGTAGTGTGTCTCAACTTCAATTTTTGTCCACAAATGCTAAGAATGGATGACTTTGCTTTAAATTTTCAGCCTTGTTCTTCTCTCCTTTCCTCTTGTACTAGTATAGATTCAAGAATTTACACCATTTTTTTCCCTCGGATTTTTAATAGACTCTGAAACTACTTGATTTATTTGAAAGACATATGACTGGCAAGAACGGATCTTTGACCTTCCTTCTTTTGGTCCATTATACCCCAACAAATACCCTCATACCCTCAGAACCAGTTTTTAAATTTTGGGTTGTTATTTTCTTATCTCTCTTCATAAGCTGTTTATTTTCAGTCTTTTCATTGGTTTTGGGGGTTTTTGTTTTTGTTTTTGTTTTTGTTTTTAATTGAAACCTTTACTGTTTTTCTTAGTATATTTCATATTTTCTGCTTAAGTGCTATTTCAGCTCTGCCTGGCCCACAGCCAGAACAATAACTCTGGTACTTCCAGCACATACACCATACAAGTGTAGGAAGACAGAATATGTATCATAGCAGAGAATGCTTGATAAAGAAAGCTTCATGTCAAGGCTAAGCAAATTCTATTCTTTCTTCCAGCAAAAAGAAATAGGACATCAGTAACATGCAAAATTAAAGCTTTTTCTCCCATTTTTACCACAGCGAGTAGATTCGTCTGCTTCACCTGAAAAAGCTCTGAAATGGTGAAAGTTAAAAATTAAACCCCTAATGATTTTTTGGTGGAGTTGGAGGGGTGAGAGATTTAATTATTGTGTCAGAGTTGACTTCATAAATTGATTTAGTTTACTTTTTATTATTTTATTCTTAACACAGGGAAGTAAAAATATGATGTCATGAATTTTTAGAAGTATTAACACAACAGAATAGTTTGTTTTTCAGAGCCACTGCAGTCTATTATATAATGACACACATACTGCATAATAACATACATTTGTGCGGCATTTAGGAAATGTGTGCTATTTACCTGATGGACTACAATAACTGCCTCGAAGCTACTACAGTCTTTAAGGTAAATGTGTTTTGTTATGCATACTAATTTAAAAAAATATACTATTTACCCCATATGCTGTAATTACACAGTCTGTTGTATACATGCATAGAAAGGCACATTTTTTTAAAATGGCTTTTTGTCAAGATGGTTCATAATAGTTCTTTCAGAGTTATGTAAAGAAAGTACTTAGATGATAAATCAATCATTTTCAGACTCTTTTACTTATTTGTTGCTTGGGGTGCTGGAAATGTTTCGTCAGCTTTGCATTTTAAAAGGATCAGGTCATAATAGGCAACACTGAATAAGTAGTGTTAGGGATAAGTATGATATGACTGTCAGGAAATCCCAAACTCTTTGTTAAAACTTGACTTTGTCTCCAAGGGTGGCATATGTCCTTGTGCCATGTTAGCAAAATGGTGAGTGCAGAGTGCTGTTTGAAGGGCCCTGAGACTCTGATCCATCAGGATTAACTCAGAGAGTTTCCTTGTATGTGGATACACCAACATTTTAAATGTGCAGAACTATTTGCCTTACAGGAAGTTGAAAAGTGTTCACTTGAGAGATGCAGATCCCTCTCAAGGTCTCCAGGGTCCAATGTAGTCCATACAGAATACAACACAAAATTACCTTATGTTTTCTCTCTTCAAAGAGCTTCAGAAAAGAGAAATTATTCCTTTTGATGAAGAGAAGCCCTCTACAGTCTAGCTAGACCTCTACGGTCTAGCTCATACATGTATGCAAAGGTTTTACATTTGGATGTGCACAATTATGCTACACAAAGGTCATTAATTTTGATTATTTCCTTTTTTTGTATAATACTGTCATTGTGGACATGGATTTGCTTACGGTGAATTTGGCCACAGCCCTGGGGAAATACACTTGACTCTATCTTTTTTTCTTTATAAGTCAAGGATTTTCTAATTGTATAAATAAAACATATTTTTGATTCCTACAATAATTATCTGGAGACATCTATTTTTTTCATTGTTTTTCTTACAAGTATTCAATTTCCACTATATATCAGCAAATTCTGAGATATGTTGAAGTTTAATAGTTTGATTGGAAAAATTAAAATTATCACTCACTTAATTGAATTACAGCAATTATTTGCTGTATTTGTGCAATCAAAATCAGAGCTTCCTTGTCATCCCAATAGAGACATTTTTAAGGTTAAAAAAAAACTAAAAGAAAATTATTGGTAATGTCAGTTTATAAAGATATTTGAGAAAGGAAGCTGTTAAGACCCATAAGAATATAAATGATTAATAACATCTATTACCTCAACAAACATGTTTTTTTATTACCAGCAGTCAGACATGTCTTTTCATGCTATGTAGAACAAAAAGTGACATGGATTAATTATTATTCATTGTGAATTAGGGTATCTGACCTCAGATGTCCTTTGCAACACAAGGCCTAATTTTTTTAAAATTCATTATTATCAGAATAATATGGAATGCATTTTGTAAACAATTATTAAAACAAAAATGCTACATTAAATGGATAATGAAGTTGGAAAGATTCAAAGGACACCGTGAATAATATGATTGTCTTTGTGAAAGCAGTGTGTAAAGCCTTGAACATTTCCTTTCTCAGAGGAAAAAAATGCTAATACCAGACAGCTGTTGTGATACCTAGGAAAGGAGCTCTTATTTGAAGGCCTTTTTCTTGCTTTGAATCCAGCCTTCATATACCTTAAACTACAATTACACTCTAACTCAAATTAGAAGTAATTTGTTGAATGAAGGTTAGTGTTGTTTACATGAATGAAACACAATGGTTTGGTACTACAACTAACTTAATATAAAATTTTTCAATTGTATAAAACTTTCATGCTAGAAGCATAAATGGCCAGAATTGTTACTCTGAAAATAAACCTGAGACAGTTTAACCTCTGCAGTATTTTATTGTTCTCTGTCAGAGCAATGTGACAGCTACTAATTGTTAGATGTTGTTTCTTGCTGCCTGAGGGATCAGCTACAGAAAAAAAATGCCTCAGAGAATTTGAAGGGAAGACAGAGGGAAGGTTATACAGTGTGTTATCATGGACAAATATTTGCAAGGCATCTTCACAATAATGTGTAGTTGTTTAGAGCAATGTGGCCTACTTTTGACTCTGTGATTTTTCCCACTGAAATATGCCAGCCACACATAAGTCCCTCTGTTTACATTAACAAAATATTAAAAAAATATTAATGAGATGACCTCCATTTAATTGAAACTACCAAAGCCACAAAGAAGACTAAAAATTCAATAAACATAGTATATTTTAAAATGTTAATTACTTAAAAACATTCTCAGTCTGAGTGGTTGAATTCAAAGGTGGTGTGTCCATTGTCTACGTTGTCTCCATCATATGCACTGGGCTTAAACATAGGCCATAAAATGTACACCTTAAATATAAGAAAAATACAAAGCTGTGGTTGTGTTTAGACTGACAGGACTCAGAAAGGGAAGGATGAAGTGTAAGTCTGTGTTTTATAAGGAAGAAAATAATTAAGGAAATTAAGTCCAGACTCTGAATAGTTTTGAAAAGAATAAAAACACCAATCTCTAATAAAGAAATATTAGATCTAGTGCTTGCATGCTGGATATTGAAGACATAATATTTCATTCCCATTAAAATCAATGGAAAAACATTTAACAGATTCTCAAAAGAAATAGTTAAAAGTTTTTGGAAAAAGATCAATCTAAAAAGTCTTATAAAAATAAAATGGTTGTAATAATTGACTAAATTGCCTAAAGAATGTGTTATATAGAGACTTAATCAAATATTGGGCATATATGGGCCAAGAATTGTTACTGTTCATCATTAAATCAGTAATAAATGCCTCCATAACCTCCATATTTTACGATAATAAAATTTCAACAGATAAGGGGTCAACCCCACTTTCATTAATCTCAGTAGAAGATCTTTCATTAATTTTACCAAAAAAATTGCTTTGGTTTCTATCCAATAACACACCCGTTAAAAACCAGTTATGATAGATATATTTCTTCCATTATATTCTAAAAGAGGAAATATGTAATGTGATTATATTGTATAAACAGTTTTAGAATAACATAGAAGTGTGTGTGCAACCTACCACAAGTTAATTTATTTAATTTTTATTTTTATTTAGGTAATAAATTCATGCTCGTTTACCTTTATTGCATTTAAAAACAGTAGATTGAAAACGTCTTGGTCATTTTTACACTTTAAAAGAACATAATAAAAGCCATATATAAGGAAAATTGCTTAAAATGATAGGCACATCAAAGATTTTGTAGATCATGTAACCACTACCTAAGGTTATAAAAGCTTGTATGTTATTTGAAATACAAAAATTCTTCTTATGATGTCCCTAAATTACTGCTACAAAATATGGGGTAATGTTAGATCACTGTGGAACATACAAAAACAGTATCCAGATTGTGAAATTATCCACCTTGAGAGGGGCAGTTTAATGGTCTGAATGTGAACACACAATGTACATTTCTAATAACAGAAAGGAAAACACTGCTGATATTCAGAAATGCTAACAAGGAAAAAGACCAAATGAATATGTAATAATCTACCAGTTCCTGTGCAGTCTATTGTAAGTTTTATCTCTAAGGGGGTGGAAGGAAAAAAAAAAGCTTAAACAAGGCCTATTAGCAGTAAATACTTCTGCCAATATCCCTCACAGTAGGGGAACTCCTCCAGCAATTTTCACGATTAATTACCAGTGGCAAGCGTATTCATAATCTGGTGTTAATTTTGCAGTATCTGAATGAACTCGGCTCTGGCACGCTCAGTTATTGTTTCCCTGTTACTAGTAGGATGAACTACTTGTTCAGGTCATGCTGTGTCAAAAGAGTGCTAATGTGTTTATATAAACACTACAAACAGCACCTGCTTTAACCACACATTTTATTATTATTTTCCATCACCAGTTAGAACATAAAATACTTTGGTGCAGGAATACAAATGACAAGAAAATATATTACTACAGCTTGTGGTTGGAAGAGAAATACAAACATAGGCAGAATATGATGCAAAAAAGTAATGTCTTTATAGCTCATTTGAATCAAAGCTTTTCTGTCCTTTATTTAACAAGGTTTGGAGAGACTGTTTGACGCTAATTTGTCAGCTGAGCCTGAACATTGTGATGCTTTCAGTAAGAGAATCTCTTACTACCAAGACTATGAAATACACAAGAAAGAAGGCATGAAACCAAGAAATGTCATATACTCTTTATGTTAGAGCTGATTTTATTTTTCTTGTGTTTCTTCTCTTGGTTGTATGTTTTAGAAAAATTTTGATAATTGTCTATAACTCTTTTGACGATCCTATTTGTTGCCTAAGGAGAGCTATTCCTGATAGGATTAATTGCCCAACATGGATAACTTGCTGGGCAGTGACAATCCCAATTAGTTAACGAGGATTCTCAGATGTGTAATTACACAACCACACCTGCACATGTTGGAGTCCATTATCAAAGTCATAGAAAGAAGCATGATTCTTATAAAAGCAATAATACATTCCGGGGTGTACACTGTCAAACTTATACCGCAGCTGTACTTGAGGTTTATATAGATGATAACTTCTCACCAGGTCTTTTGTTCATTTAATGGATTTATGCATGCTAATTAAGATATAGCCTTATTCTCATATTTATTGTAGTAAGGCAAATGGAAAAAAATAAGGGACATGTATTTCTTTTTCTCTTTTCAAATGGAGAGAAACATGAAGGTAGGTAAATCCATTGCAGTAATATATTAAAATATGGAAAAACCTGACAAGTTTTAGATAGTGTCAAGTTAAAGCATTACCTAGATTGCTGGAGTGCTAAAGGAAATAACATAAAAGAAAATTAAATCTTTTCAGGAAAGATTAAAGAAACAAGTGGAGAACCTTTAGGAGTTGTACTGTTCTAGATAGGAAATGAGATAGACCTTTATTACACATATTACATTTCCATAGCATGTTTTATTCTTTCCAGCAAAGGAAAGAGTTTTGGAGTTATTGATACTTGCAAGAACTGATTTAAAATATTTGAAGTACTTCCTAGCCAATTACACACATATTAACCAACAACTGTAGCACAGCAGTGCTTAACAGAAAGGGTATTTAGGCCATACAATATAGTTCTCTGTTCCTCCTCAGTGTTCATTCATGGTATTAATAAAACAATATGAAATGAAAGCTCTCACAATTTCAAATTAAATCTGTATTGTTTCCAGCAAAAGAAAGACTCACAACAGTAATTCCATATCAGAAGTTTGATGAAACCCAGACCTTAGTGGGCTGGGTGAACTGGCAGAAGGGACTGAACTGACTAGCTTTGCCAGCACACATGCGTTCTAAAGTCATCAACTAATATATGCAGGCAATTTATTTCCTCTGCAAGGTGAGAAGGAATTTGGTCTAGAAGCTACTGAAGCTAATGCTATTCTGTTATTATCTTCATATTTTTATTGATACTATTTTTGTACTCTCAGTGTATGTAAAGCCTCACAATGCTCAAACATTTGCAGCAAAAAGATTTTGAAATTATGTCCCGGCCCTCAGTGCTGGGTCTCCAAACTTCATTCCGGGTGGTGCATTTAAGAAAAGCAGCTTAAGACAAGATAATGTAGATAAGATAATTATCAGCTTTAGACATAGAAGATTGCCCTAATGGTGTCCAGTAGATTCCTACTTGAGAAAAAATATGAATTCTCCTTTTTCTCTACTGAACTTGCCTCACTATTGCATCACATCTCTGACATCTGGTATATAATAATTGTATCTAAGTGGGGGTTGTTGTTTGTATACAAAAGAAAGAAGTTCATAATGAGGCTGTGCTAACAGTGCTGGGCTCCATGACTGTGATGGACAGTGTACCCCAATCTGCCATTGCAACAAGGGAGCCAAATCGCCACAGAGCTGGGGGAAAAACAGTTGCATTCTGCAATCCCGCTCAGCAGGACAAAGCAGGAGCAAGCATTAAGGGTTGAAGGGTTAAAGGCCAAACATATACCACCTGAAGGAGCACAGACTGACTGCTCAGCTCCTCAAGCTACCAAGGAGCCTACCCCAACCTTCATTGCTGAGCAGGAGCCACCATCTGGGTGAAGATAATTATCAAATAAAGGGACAGCCTCCAAGGAAGGGAGGCCACAGGCCAGGGAAGCCAGACAGCACCCCACCCAGTAAACCAGGCCTGGAAAGGGCAATTTCAGTTTAAATGTGTGCAGACAGAATATTGCAGAAAGAACCAGTTCTTCTGGATAAAGGCACTGCTACCTCACAGAGAATGGTACAGCAGTGTTCTGGATGATGACAGGAATTTCAAGTATATTCAGGACATTGGCAGCAATGTGGAGAGCTGAAAGGTAAAGGGAAGGGAAGTAGGCAGAGCAGAAGACCACCTTGGCTTACTTGAGAGCTTCTGTGTATGCTCAAAACCAAAAGAGAAATATACCAGAGATGGAGAACAAATACACACGGAGAGCTACAAAGGCATTTCCAAGTGGTGCAGACATGCAGTTTGAAAAGCAAAACCTCAGCTCAAATTGAAATTGGTCAGACATAATAAAAACTACAAAAAATAGTCTTTCTTCAGGTATGGAAACAGCAAGCAAAGGCAGAAAAAAATATCAGCCTGGTGCTAAAGAGGAGCAGTGAATCAGTCACTAACAACACTGAAAAAGCAGAAGTTCTTGACACTTTCTTTAATTCTGTCTTTACCGGCATTGTATGACCTCTCTCCTGGAGGTAAGCATGCTCTGTATGAGTCAATGGTTTCTGTTGCATCAAAGAAATGCAACAGGATGCTGGGTTCCATCAAGGGCATCACCAGCAGCGATGAAGTCACCATCCCACTCTTTGTTCTTGTCAGGCCTGGAACCTGTGTTCAGTTTTATTCCCTGCTATACAAAAAAAGATATGGATTTCCTGGAGAACATCCAGAGAAGGACCACAAAGATCGTCAGTGCCTGGGAAACCTGCCATGTGAGGAAAGGCTGGAATAACTGGCTTTGTTCACCCTTGAGAAAGGGAAGCTTAGAGGAGACCTTATTATACATTTATATCCAATATATGAAGAGTGGTTATAAAGGGAATGAAGGCTCCCTTTATTCAAGGAGTCACATGAAGATGAAGGCTAAAGAGTACAAGTTACTCCTGTGGAGATTCTGGTTAGACACAAGGAGAACTTTTCACAGTAAGAACAATCTCCCCAGGGAAATGGTAGGTCCCCCAGCACTGGACACTTTAAAGGTTCATATGAACAAGGTGCTGAGTCATCTTGCATAGACAGTGTTTTTACCAGGAAAGTTTGGCTAGATGATCCTTGAGGTCCTCGTTAACTTGATATTCTATGAATGTGAAAATGTGTTTGTTGCCTGTTGTTTGTGACATTGCTTCTTGACCTGCTAATCTGTTCAGGCACAGAGGATATGGATTTGCAGTAAGATAGAAACTCGAACCAAGTGTCATATGTTATTTTCCAGCTAACACAGTCAGGGCAGAGATTTTTGCCCTGAAGATTGCTTCAAAATTGGATATATGTCCATCACACTTTTCTTTGGCAAGAGTACAGGACATAATTAAACGAAGTCTATATAAGAAGGAATGTCTGATGGCAGCTAGAATTCCTGAAATATTTTTTATAATGTTTTTTATCATTCAAAAGAAAGAAAACAGAGATAAGAGCCTACAGTGACACACATCTCTTCTGAGTGCCTGAGCACAATGTAACAGATAACTTACCCCAAGGATACATATCCAACTCCCTGTTCTTCCCCTCTGCAGGCACCAGGCTGTGCTTGAAGCAGTCTGCAGTCTGAATTTCACTAAGATGTTGATAATCAAACACAGCATGACCTTGCCCTGTACCACCCATCATGGCCCCCCTCTAGTGCAATGATGGGTATGGGTAGATGGGATGTTGCTCTCCTCTGGAGCAGTAAAGATATGCCTACTGTTCCTATGGACTTGTGTCATTTTCCTCATAACAGAGGAAATGCATGGCAAGTACTTTCTACTCCATTTGCAATCTTTGTATAAGAAAAGAGGCATGGCCAAGAAACCTTCTTCATGTGTCTTGAACACCAAATACATTATACTTGCTAAAATAATGCTTTTTAACACACACCTGTTTCATCAATGTTGTTTTTTATGTGCCTATGTTCTAGAATGTTACAGAAAAACTTAAAGGGTGCTTTAGTAATTACAAAATATGAATTTGTAATTAAAATAAATTGTCTCTGGCTATTTCATGCTAAGAAAAATATCTGGGTGGAAAATAATATCTGAAGACACAAAAACATGGTGTTTCTGAAGCAAAACATACTCCTTGGATCAACATGCAGATTAATTTATATTTACAGGCTGCAAGAGCATTTTCAGTCTCTGTTTCAACAAAGCTAGTACCTTCTGTTAGGGTGCTCAAGTTTTGTCTATGGATCCCAAGCTATGTACATAAATTCACAGAACCACAGAATCATTTAGATTGAAAAAGACCCTTAAGATCATCCACTCCAACCTGTGACTGATCACCACCTTGTCAACTAAACCTTAGTATTGAGTGCCATGTCCAGTCATTTGTTGAACACCTCCAGGGACAGTGACTCCACCACCTCCTTGAGCATTCCAATGTTAACAACCACTTCCCTGATGAAATTCCTCCTTATGTCCAACCTCAACCTCCCCTGGTGCCTGTCCAGGCAAGCTTGAGGCCTTGTCCTCTCATCCTGTTGTTGGTTGCCTGGGAGAAGAGGCCAACCCCCACCTGGCTACAGCCTCCTTTCACACAATTGTACGGAGTGATCAGGTCTCCCCTGAGCCTCCTTTTCTCCAGGCTAAACACCCCCAGCTCCCTCAGCTGCTCCTCACAGCACTTGTGCTCCAGACCCTTCCCCAGCTCCACTGCCCTTCTCTGGACTCACTGCAGCACCTCAATGTCTTTCTTGCAGTGAGGAGCCCAGAGCTGGACACAGCACTCGAGGTGTGGCCTCACCAGTGCCCAGTACAGGGGGACAATCCCTGCCCTGCTCCTGCTGGCCACACCATTGCTGATCCAGGCCAGGATGCCCTTGGCCTTCTTGGCCACCTGGGCACACCCTGGCTCATGTTCAGCTGCTGTCACCCCCAGGTCCGTTTCTGAGGTTTTCAGCTCCTGGGGAGGCGGCAAGACCTCAAAAACCCCATGAAAACAGGGCCCCCGCTGAGATCTCCCACACTGAACTGGTGGAGCGGAGCTAGGAAGCCGCAGCATGAGAGCCTGGGCTGATTCCCCAGTGGAGGATAACAGGAGACACAGCGGTAAGGAGATGTAGATGCTGAGCTTTAGGAATCCAGGGTTTATTAGGTGCAGCGGTGTCACTGTTGAACCGCTGGCCGAGTGAAGAGATCCGACTCAGTGCGAGGCATAAAAGATCTGTATTTTTTTATTTTTCCAATTTATATAGACTTTTCAAAGGTCACTCAGATTGGTTAGTCCGAAACCTCCCCTAAGCCTATTGGCCAGGCCCAAACTGCGCACATCTCGAGAAACTGTTTCAGTAACATCCAAACTTTATCTTTGTTTATAAAAGCACAAGAAGAGAGAGAAAATTTCTCACGGGAAATGTCTGTGCTAGCCACACAGCGGGACGGCACAGGGTGCATGGGTGTTGGGAAGGGTCGAGAGGGAACGGAACGGGGCTGGGTCCCCAAAGCGCAGAGCCCAGAATGGAAGGGAACATGGGGTTAAGAGGGACAGAAGGATGGGAGGGGTTTGGAGAGGAGAACCAACCGGGATGCTGGGGATACAGAATTGGCAGGGGAGCCAGGGAATTGGGGAGCGGGGGGGGGAGATTACAGAACTTCAAAAACCAATAATAAACCGCAGGTAAAGGAACATTCTGGCTATTAACTCTAAAAGGATGAAGGGGAGGAGAGGTTTGAAACCCAATACTTTCATTCTCAGATCCATATTTATGAGGCTATCTGCAAGGTGTGTCGGGGGAACAATTTTTTGTCACCCTGACCTGAATGTTTCTTCAGACCCAGGGGGCTTCATCAGCTATTTCAGCCTCCAAGCTCATCTGGGTTAACCTCACTGCTACACTTTTCCACTGGGCACTTTCCAGCCACTTTGCCCCAGCCTGTGGGGCTACCTGGGGTTGTTGTGACCCAAGGGCAGCACCCAGCCCTGGGCCTTGTTGAACCTCACACCAATGGCCTTGACCCATCAATCCAGCAATTTCCCCACTTGTCCACACTGAGTCCTGATATATGAAGTGAAAATCTGGGGATTAGTCACCTCAGACTATAGGTTGTCCAGTCTGAATAGGACATACTGTCCAGGAGTAGGACAGGACTCTTTCAGAAGTCTGAGTTATACTCAGGGAAAATTATTGACTCAAAGAATTTGTGCTGTTTTTACACAAAGAAAGTTTCATAGCAGTAATTTTGTGACTGTAAAACTTGGATGAATGTCCAGAAGCAGAGGCCAGCACTTTGTCTTTTCACCATCTCTCAGACTGCGTGTAACATAGGTGAGCAAAAATATGCATACATGTGATCTACTTCTCTGTTCTGTTGTGCTTTTGCCAACCAAGTAGGATGCGACTTTGCTGCTGTTCACAGGGACTCATGCACTCTTTAGAAAACTACTTTGGACTGAGTTGGTTTTGCTTTGTATTGTTTTGCATGTATTGAGGAAGCCAAGAGAAATAGAGGTGTATTGCTGCAAGCTGTAAATATTCTGTGAGATGAAAAGGGTTTTTTCAGTGCTTTAAGATGATGATGAGAATTCATTCATTTCCAGGCTTCTTTAACAGGTAGCTCAGATATTTTGAACGACATGGTGAGGCCTGTGGATATTTTGACTATCATAAGAAAACTCCATGTAATCTCAAACAAATAAAATAAATTATTATAAAACTATAAATTATTATATATAAAATAAATTACATATAAAGTGATGGCTCAATTAAACAATAGGATTCTATTGGGCAAGTCAATATGATAAAATATCATTTTACAGCATAAACTAAAGCATCTTTTTACTATGAATCAAGTTTTTATTTTCCAAAAGTTATAAAATCTATTTTCTTAAAACTATTACCCTGAAAAAACTGTATGAAATAATAGTGATCCTACTAAGAACTCCCAAATTATATGACAGACATAATCTATTATGAAGGAAACAAAGAGTTTGTAAGAGTTCCCTGTGATTGTTGGGAACTAATTGACACTGCAAAACCCCTCTAATTTAAAGAAATTCTAATGGAAAGAGAGACAGTAAATGGCTTTCATACTGGACTTTCATCAGTTGTTCATAATGTAAACCCAAATATACCTAGGTATCTTTTGTAATCCTTGCAAACTAAATATGGTGGTCGATATTTCTGGGCTTCACAATCTGCAAAGCAGCAGCCTTGTGGAACAGAATCTTAGCAAGAGGTGTCTGAGAGGAAACTGAGGTCAGCTTTTGGCACAAAGGGACTGCAATATCACACTGATTCTTCAATTCCTCAACAACATAAAAAAGCAAAATACGTAGGTGAGATCTGTCTGGGCTTAAGACAGGAAGACAGAGAGATGCAGAGTAAGAGATGTTATTTGGCTGTTGTTGAAGTGGTTGGGGAAAAGAGAGCTCTTTCCAATCAATGCAGGCATTGTTTGCTTGGGCATATGGAATAAAACATTTCAGTGGCCTGAGATGTTACTGTGACCAGATATTATCTTTTTTTCTAAACTTTGACAGAGGAAACTCACCAGCATGTTTTATACTAACAGCTTTATGCTGCTGCAACTCAGGGACTTTCCTTGGCAATTCCTTTTAAAGTGTACATCCAGCTCCTAGTTCAATCTAGAAGCTGTCCAATATGTGGAGTTGGGGTATCACTTAGCTGGGGTATCACTTATCAGTAGTTTTTTGTATTTATTTTACCTGTTTCTCTTTCAGGTACTTTCATGTATTTGTCCATGTAAGCCTCCTACTCCTGACTCCCAGATTTTCCCCTTGACATGAACTCTAAATGCAATTATTTGCTTGTTATGATGGTACTGAAAATACTGGGAACATTTAGATTAGTTTTTTGTGGCATGGTCACAGTTGACCTCTCTTAGCATCCACTCTTAATCTGTAGCAGCACTTGATGCAAGAGGTAAGAAATGAGATGACCTTTCCTAATCTGCTCAGAAGAGAGAGAGATCCATAATACGATGAGGCACTCCTAGTCCAGCTGCCTGGTCCATCCCAGTTCTTCTACTCCATCATTCACACAGGGGTTTAGTATATTACTAGTGGTAGCATTTATATTTTCTTTTCTCTATCTCATCCTGTACACGCATTCCCTCTTCAGAATGTTATTCTTCAATCTCTCCCAAAAATTTAAAGAATACCTCTCCTTCTAGGCATTTACCTCTTGTAGGAATTTTTTTTATTAGGTTAACACACTTTTTGCTGCATCCACATTCCTTCAGGAAAAATATCATTGATCTTGTTCATCTAAGGCAATATTCCTTATTGTGTCACCGCTGTCTCTGAGTAATGATATTGCTGTTAACAGTAGGTTTTAAGTCATTTCAGTTTGTGTTTAAACATGCCACAACATCTCTCTTTACAGGAAATAGCCATAGTTGTCCTGCTCAAAAAAAAGAGGACACAATGGCCTGTGCTGCATTAAACTGAAATACATCTTCAGCAATGTACAAATTCAAAACTCATTAAAAAAAACCATTTTGCTGAGAGGCCAAAGGGTACTCCAGATTTTCTCTTCAGATTTCTCCATATTACAAATTTAAAAGCAATCAAGGGTTCTTGTAAAAGACACGCAGGTACAACAAATTTCTTCCAGGTACTTGGAGCTAGGTAGAAGAAAAGAAGCCGTGGATTGCCACCACCACACAAAAGAGACTCAAAGAAGATGCCCAAAGGTGATTAGTTCACAAGTCAGCTTGAAGGTCTCCTTTTTTTATATTCTAGGCAGGTCATAATTTAAAAATTAATTTACTGCTAAGTTCCACTCTGAAAAAATATGACAGCTTGTACAGAGTAAAACACTACTAAAAATAATCAGTGATTCAATGCTGAATGTTTCAGTAAAGCATGAAAATTTGAGAAAAACTTTTACAAAAATCAGAAAGAAAAGAAGCCGTAGTGGTGATTGCATTTGGAAAATAAATCTCTTTTCTTATCCAGTTTTACGTGTTCATTATTGGCAAATCTGAACTAAAACTCTGCTACTCAGTTTCAATACAGAATCAAGATTGCAAAAATGCAAATTAGAGAACTAGATCAGAACTAGATTTCAATCTCCAGTCTTTCAATAAATGTAGTTCCTAAGCTAACCAGACTTACTCAGTGTCAATATTCAATTTTCAAATCTTGGACTGGATACTTCTGTCAAAGCAGCAGCAAAACCACAGTCTAGTTTGTTAGGAAGTTTGCTATGTAGGAGTACAAGTCAATGTAAGAGAGTGTTCTAATGTTTGTGATAACAAGGCATAGCATTATTGTTATGAAAGGTGATAAAAATTAGAAAGGTCACACATAATGTTCTGGTCCCCACATCACAAGCACAGTCACAGTCCAGGTCACTCAATATCTTTAACGAAAATGGTTTTGTTTAAGGTTTAAACATATAAACAAGTAAAGAAGGACTTAGGTTTCCTGTCTAACCAATGAAAATGTAGGTGTCATTCTGAAGGTCTCTGGAGTCACGTATTTTAACACAGAAAATGCAGGCAGATATGACCCTCTTTGCAGGGATCAGTCACCTACTTCTTTAATGTCCAAGTTGCTTATTTTAGGAGCAATATTTCTCTGAAACAGTAGGTACAAATCATCTTTCTAAGGGAAATGGGGTGAATGCAGCCATGTCCTTTCCCATCTGTATATGTTACAGCAACAGTTGCACCTTCTTGCTCCTCAGAGCACTGATTGCTTTAAAGGCAGGTGTGAAGGTTGAACCTCCTTAAGTTGCCAGCCAGAGGGCCGGCCGTGGGGGCAGGGACAGCCTGTGCTGTCTCACTCATGGTGACAAGAAGATCAGCCCATGAGCCCCTGCGGCAAATTATGCAACTATGAAGAAGACTATTGGCCCAGACACCTCCCCCGCCCCCTCTCCGTATATGGATTACTTTCCAGATTATTCTCCTTTGTTCTCCCCTTGAGTTGTTCCCCATTGGTTCATTTGAATTATGTATCCTCCCCTCTTATGTATCATTGGTTGGTACCCCTGTCCCTCTTCCCTACGGCTTCCCCGGTTGGCCTGCATGCCAGACCGCCCCCTCTCTCCTACCCCATATAATCCCACGTCCCTGGCTGGTTCGGGGGACTGCTGGAGCTGAGAGCAGAAGAGCTGGAGCTGGCAGAGGCTGAAATCACTTAAGCCGCTCCACCGCCGCACCCAGCATGCAGCCTCCGGATCTCCGGACCCCGCGCCCGTCCCTGTCTTCCCGCCCTGGCTCTCCTTCCCCGGACCTTCCCCGAGTGAGCCTACAATAAACCTCTGGAGAACCGCAGACTGCGTACTGAGCGTCCTTCACCACCCGCGCCTCCTTGCCTGCCGCCGGTCACCACCGCCGGGGCAAGCATCCCCCGGCCAAGGGACAGACTGCCTTTTTTCTTTACTACAACAGGCAGGAAAACAGCAATGGCTCCTGCCAGGCTCAGGACGAATGTTGTGGGACAGGACTCGCTTGTATTCTGTGTGCCTTCAGAAAACCCCACTGTAAAACATTCCTGTGAGCCATGGGGCTCTGTCTTTTCCATAATTGCCATGTGTTGCGCAAGGCTTGCTGAGGCTTTACAGTTGGTATTGCAGTATATAAGAAAATAAACCCCAAACTAAGCCGGGATGGCATATATTGGGCACCAATGTGAAACCACAGAGGATCTTTTCAAAAGTTTATCTGTGTCTTCAGAAAAAGAAACAGATTAAAAAATAGGGATATGAAGGATGCTTACCATGAACGAGAAACACAACATGACCAACATTTTCAAAGAGTAAAAACTAGGTACATTTGGAAAATTGAGTGCATAAAATTATCCATCTGTTTCTATTCAATACCAATTGCTAGAGCAAGCTGTATTTGATCATTCACTTTCTTATTTCCTATCCCTGTGGGTTCAAATCTTTTTGCATTTTCACTAGGCTCAAATTTTGCAATATCATGTTAAGAAAACTGAATCTTCAGGATTTAAAAAAAAAAAAAAGAAACCTTTAAAAGAACTGTCATTCCATGTATAGAAATCTGTCTTTTTTCTACCAAGTCTGTATTTCATTCCTGCATAAACTTTAAGATTCTTTTAAAGTATGTTCAAAATTATGTGAAGGGTAAAATTATGAATTTCCCACTTGGAAGAAAGTGGCTTAAATTCTATCCAATTATTTGCCATGGCAACCAGCTAAACACAAAAGGGTTGGAATGGATGTAGAGTACTGCCTCTATAATCATCACTGTATGTCCTTCAAATCATGGATATGCAGCACCACTATCCCAATCTACTTCAGGGCCATAAACCTACACGGTAATTATATGCTTTGGAACACTTCACTTAAGTGCATCAATAATATAGTGAGTGAACACGTTCTTTAATTCTGCACCTGTAAATGGGGAAAAAAATAAAGAAATATTTCTATAAAAAAAAAAGGGGGGGAGTAAGGAAATTAGATCATTACATCATTTTTAACCTACTTTCTGATATATCAATACCCATAAATTGCTAATCCTAAATTATCTATTAATAATCAACAAGTAGAAATGCTGGCTAAGTGTCTCTTTTAGAACCATGACATGTGTTAGTAAAATGAGTAAAAAAAAGAAGCTCCAGATAAAGGACTCCATCCCATCAGTTGTTTCTTTGCCATGGGGCTCACTGTGTTTCCACCAGTGGATTTCCACTACTGAATTTCCATGAATTTGCAGGGTAGTAATTTTGCAGCTCAGACTAATGATTTGCAGATTCAGGCCCCAGGCGCTGACACACATAGGGTCCATCCTGAGCTCCTAACATGTGAGTTTCTACTGTTGAAAGCTATGAGGGAAAATTGCTATTTGCCTTTCAAATGTGTTCTGTGCAATTTGGGCCTAGATTGCAGACCAGGAGATGCAAGTTCCTTTCTGGTTCTGTTACTGAGCTGTTAAAGCTTAACCTTTGTATGCCTGTTTGCCCTTCTGCTTTTCCCCAGCTCAGTGTTTGGTTTGTGAGCTCAGTGGAGCAGGAACTGTCTCTTATTTTCTATTTATACAGCGCTTTGAACAATGGATCTCCACTATGCCTGTCTATAGGTGCTAATACAAAATATGGTCAAGATAAACCTAGGTCGCCTTTGAAGTTTGTTGCTTCTATTTCAGGTCTGTCAAAGGCTTGTGTGTCCTGGTTTATTTTTTCAAACTGTATTAGCTGGCTCATAAAAAATACATTATTTGTTCCCACGAATCTTGCATTGCTTGTATTCTTTGATTATCAACAGCTATAATGATGATAATAATTATTAATGATAATGTCTAACAAAATTATTATTACAACCACATCTAATAGTATTTTGCCAAATAGTATATGCCACATGGTTTTTGGAAGTCAATTCTGATTATACATCTGAGTCTAAGGGTGAGCACAGTGCGTCCATTTTGGAACTACATGTCTTGTATAAGGAACAATACATTTGTATTTGTAGTTTTTTTCTTAGACAGTGAAAGGGAGCAGCTAACCCCCAGCAGGGTGGGGCTGATGAAACTGAATAAAACTGCAGGACATCAAGGCAATTTAACAGAATTAAACCACAAAACTAAACTAAAATACCATTAACCTTCTGAGCCTTGTTAACTGTACCCTAGATGTTTCAGCTCCCATACAAACTTCTAAAAATGTTTTTCACTCAAGTGAGCCCATTCTTGTGTCAGGATTTAGTATTTTAGATTTTATATTTACCAGTTGCAACTACTGAACTGTTAATATTTAATAAAGACTCAAGATTTAAAAACATTTAGATACTTAAACCTCACACTTCTGCAAAAATATGGAAACTGTGAAACCAGTGTACTTTAAAATGGAAAATATAGATAGTAGATTAAGAGAATCTGGCAAACATGATAGGCAACACTACGAGAAACTTCATTACATCTAAGCAGATATCTTGATTTCTGGGAAATAACTTTCAGATTTTGCACACTTTAAATTACTGATAGCAGTATTTATCATATTTAGGAAGTAAAATAATAAGATAATATGGGACAATTCTCATCTGTGCATCTCTCCTACATCAGAGAGGAGAGATAACACATAAGGTGTTAGAAAATGTCACAGCCTATGCATTCCTCCTGAACTCAATAAAAAGTCTGTTAATGCTGGTCCTTATGTGTAAAGCGCCCCCAAAATAAAGACCTTTATTTCTCTACCAAAATAAGACCTCTGCCAAACATATTTTGTGATAATATTCTGTCAATATTTTGTGAATATTTTCTTAGGTTGTTAAAACTTTCCCATCTGCAATATAACAAAAGACATGAAAGTTTTAATACACATTAATATGCCATTGATTTACTCTTTAAAGACTAAAATTAAAAAATGCATATTACCTGGTAGTATATTTTTCAGGGCTACTTTACAATTAAAAATTTTTGAAGGCCGACTAGTGATCAAGTTGGATGTATATTTTACCTAGCATAAACTGTGATAAGATGTGTTTTCTCTGCCTGTCACACAATACATATTGTGTATGAGGAAAACCATTAGAATTTTATGAGGCAATTTGAACTGCCTGTAAAACTGCTGGGGGCAAAACAAGTTGGATTTTTAACAACAGAGAGTCAAACAGAGTATGTGGTGCTTTCACTGACAATTGTCATTGTTCCACATAAAAACGGGATCTGTTTTTCAGATGTGAAATAAAACTCAAACATCAAACAATTATGACATGTATTCTATTTGTTTGAAAAGCATGATCTCCAAGAATTTTTACGAGAAGTATTTCCATGTGGTTTCTGAAAAAAAACAAACCAACCCCATCAGAAAAGCAAAGTTCAGGTAAAGCCTGTCTTATCTATAAGAAGGGAATGAAAGTGTCAATTTTTCTATTCAATTACTCATAAACAAATAGTTGCAGAGCCTCTGTACTAATCACCATAGCAATTACATAGAAATTATGTTTCACATCTATTATCATTTTATTATGAAGAGTCTTAAGACATTCTGCAGGTCACACTTTCATAAAGTCTTTGGACAAGAAAATCTTTCTTAATTGTATCACCAAATCTAATAGTGAATTTTGTGTGTTCTCAGAAATCACATCCCAAAGTTCCTTGGGTTACAATAAGACCTCATCTCTTCAGTGCTATCCAACAGGCATGTGATCCCTCCTTATAACCTTTATAATTTCTTTACACAATGACTCCTTTTCACACACTCACTGATTTATTATTTCCACTTTGCCTGGAGTCAGCCTTGGCAGGCTTCTCACCTCCCACCAGCACCTACACTCATGGTGTGGTTGGCACTGTGATTTCTGTAGGGCCACGAACCTGCAGAGTGGGTGCCTCCCAGTAGCTCCTGATCTGGACCAGGTGGTGGGTTCCTCTCCAGCAATCAGAAATGTGGGTGGTTGTCTCTGATGCAGGGGCAAATCTCAGGATGGATGCTTGTGCACCTCCCAGCTCACAAAGCAGGGATGACAGCAATCAGGCAACCAGCGAATGAGAAGTTTCATCAATGACATTTAAATTTATTTCCTCATCAGAAAAATGCTTAAAAATACCAATTACTGTTAAAAACTCTAGTAACTAGGGATGGGGCTCAATAGAAGTTTTGCGTTGTATTCCCTGTTTTTGCTTGCTTATGTAGAGTTCACCAGTAAGTTCTTCATAAGTACTTCTCCCCTTTACTATCACTATAATGATGACCACAACAGACAGAGTGGGGAATTGCTGAAGTTTTTCTAAGCAGTGATATTGAAGTGTGTGAAACGCATGGGTATATTTGTAACACACTGGTATAACAAAAACTATGTTGGTCCAGTCCTCCATTTTTTTATTGTTTTTGCAAGCCAGTGAATATTTATGAATGATTTCTTTCAGTAAAACGTTGCTTAGTTATGTTAATGTCTGGAGATGGGTGATACGAGGTAGGAATGGCTGAAAATCTGTGCAGAGTGTCATTTCCTTAAGACTTGAATATTTTTTTATGGCCAAACTAATTTTCTATGTTATCAAGCAGGGTCTATGTCTAATTGATATTTGTGGGTGACATGATTCATACTCTGTTGCTTTTATGAATTTAGACACATGAGAATAAGTTTCTGTCCACCACATAGAAATTTCAGCCATTTTGTGTAATGTAACATCCATGCAGACCTGTTGGCCTTGGATATTTATACATTGTTGTTGATCTGGTAGTGTAACTGTCAATTAATAAAATAACATAAAAGGACAATTTTAACCTGCTTTTTCATTTCCATTACCAAAACCTAAATCCCCAAAATTCATATCAAAGTATAAATTTTTATATTCTTTTGAGAAGGGGAAAATATTTCTTGGTTCTTATTATCAAAAGCCGTGATTTTAGATAATTTCAAGAGAATCATAAAAGTAGAAGTGTAGGGCAAAACAGTTAATTCTCCCCTGGGATAAATACATAATCTTGCAGCAAGGCTTGATGAGTTTTCACCTTCTGTGCATTCTCAGACATTAATTTTAAGCCACTGAAACAGAAAAGTTTGCTGCAGGAGTACCAGCAGACTCGGCTGTGGAAATACAAATGATGCTTCTGGAGTAGACAATTAGAGATACGCACAGCAGGGAAGGAGATGTAATGTTTGAGATCCACTGTCCAAATGATCATAAATTCTAAGCTCTTTGCACTCTAGGACAGTAATTGATAATATTAAAGTAAGGTAACTATTAATAATTGCCAGATCACTTAATTTGCGTACCTCTGTAATCTTAATTACAATCTCAGCAAGAATGTCACCTTTTGAACAGACAGATGAATAAAGAATGAAAAATCAGGTCTATAGGAACTATCTCTTGGTGTCATCTAGTGGTTACATTCCCATACTGCAAAAAGGAAGTGGTGTGTATAATCTTGTTTATATATCTATATATCTATATACCTATATATCTATATATCTTTGTATCTGTGTATCTATGTATCTATATATCTCTATTAAAAACCCTCATGTGAACACCCACACACGTACATAATATGTTTGTTTCTGACTGAGTGAAGTAAAGGAAGCTGCCATTTTTAGCAGACAAGGCAAGGGTAGCCTTTCTCTGCTCTTCACCCAGGCCATTTTGCTGTGTCTTCTTATGAGGTCAAGACACATCGACAGAGAGCTCAGTTAGCATACACTGGTGTGAAGGTGACGTCTGCTGCCCCTTTTAGCCTGCTTGACTGAGCCACTGGGTGTTGTTAAAGAACATCCTCTGCCAACGCACAAGGTATTTCCTTACGGGTGACTGAGTAGCACTAAGGGGATGCTGACAGATTGAAGTGACATGCCACAAATCTGATTGCACATGGCACTGTAGGAAGACAGAGCAAAAAGCAAGCATCCCCTGTCCCTCCTGCCAGCTCTGTCTGCCTCTCCCTGCCTGAGAAGGGAATGGTGTGGCTGACACTGAAACAGGCAGCACCACAAGAAATGCTCTACTGGGGAAGTGCTGAAGTGACATCGAAGAAAAAAAAGAAAAAAAAATAATACAGCTCTTAGCTTTTAATGTAACTCTACTGGTCACAGGAAAGGCGATAAACCTCTGCATAGAGTGAGAATGGATTAAAACCCACAAATTTTGCTAGAGATACCACTCAGGAATATGCACGATCTCCAAGTTTGGAAGGCCTTTCTCAAGAAGAAGAGGCCTTAGCACCAGTTAATTGCCTATAACTGTTCCACAAGGACTGTAACTTAATTTGTTGCAACAGGGAAGGGAAATTTATAGTCCATAGAAGTTTTTATTCAAAAACAAAAAGATTGGAGTAGGCTTTAGCCCTGAGTAAGCAAACCGTTTGTATTTCCTGAATTCTAAGCCAAGATTTCAAAAATGTACACTGATTTACTAACGAGTGACCTCATATTCATAAAAGTTTTGAGTGCAGTGCCACGGAATAATTTTTTGGCGGGGTTTACTAAATGTTCAGCCCTTCAGAAAAATACTTTGAATATTGGAAAAATCTAAGTTTTATTCGAGTTTAGCAATCTTGTCTGTGTTTGGCTCAGATAGTTATGAATCTATTTGTCAGTACCATCACCCATTCTTCAAATAATTGATCAGCCTTGGTCCACAATGGCTATAATGTTCAAACAACACAAATATATAAGTGAATTAAAAAAATTCACTCTCCATAGTTTTCCAAAAGCGTTCTGATTATGGAAAATGGGAATATGCAAATAGATTGTTTGAGAAGTTGTAAAAGTGATTTTTCAATTTCAATTGAATCCATAGGAAGATACACACAGAATTATGTTCCCTGGCTCTCCTTCTTAGCAGGGCAAAAGAAGCGAATACCGAGGAATATAATCTTATAGAGACTTTCATGGTGAGTGACAAGATCGATTCAGCACCAAGAAAGACTGCTACTCTGTCTACCTCCCAAAGAGGTAGCCAGGCCTAGAATTAAATAGAAAAGCATGAAGCAGGCAGTCACGTTATGCTCCAGCAGACAAATAGACTCTAAGTTACCACTGGCATAAACCAGAGCAGCACAGAAAATCATCCAACCACTCAAGACCCCATCTATTCTTCTCCCCACTGGGGTAGCGGCCGTCAAAGATATGAGATTTGCCAGCCCAGCTCTGAAGCCTTTTAGACTACCTAAACATAGAGTCTGAATCCATGTAGCTGTACTTGTGGGTTTTCCTTTAATTTTAGCATTTCAGAGCTCATAAGAAGCCCCACTCCAGGTTGGAGTTCAGTAGCATTATGCATGGCACATACATCTAGCACCAAGAGACTTTTAAAAAATTGAGCCTGAAATGCTTTTACATTTTAAACCTGATTAGAAATAACTCATTCAGATGGATGTTATGCAAGGGCACTAAAATATTTACTGCACTGTATAAAAATAACTGCTCCAAATACTGAATTTTAGCAGTAGGTACAGAGGGAAACTGTGCAACTAAACCAGTAAAAAAATTAGAAGGAAGACAAATTTTGCGATTACATATGCTTTATCAGGCTGATTGAAATTCATCTGTAATAATATTTTTAGTCCTGTTACGATTACCTCATAAATTGCCACTAATATCTTGACTACAGCAAATCTTTCAAGCTTGAGTGAACTATGGGAACCAATACATTTTTATATATACTTAAAAAGAAGCAGACCCTTGCTGCCTTCTCCCTCTTGTCTTTTTTTGAATTGGGGATTATAACAACAACATTAAATCTCCTCTTCAACAACATAAGAGAATAAGCCTATAATATTACCAGAATGCACTCAGTTATTTCTCTTGTTATTTTGCTGGCATATGTTCATGATATCATTGAAGTCATATTTGCGATAAGTATTATATCAAGGCAAAAAGGTTGCTGCAGTTTGCTGTAGCAGGAGGTAGCTCAGGCCTAACCCTTGTGGATGCTTCAACCAGTCCTGGGCTCTTCAGTGGAAAGCAAACCCCAAGATCCTCCGCTGGATTTGTGGCTAGGCTAGGAACTGCATGCTGGGGGAGCCACCGAGGGCACACAGGTGTTGTGTTTCCTTGTGGTTTGATACGGCACCACAGCTGCATTTTAGTTTTCTCTGTATTACTTTTAATTTCACATTAGATTTAAAAATAATTCATGGAGCATTTTAAATGGGTTGGTTGCATACAATGGGCACATGTATCTGTACCTGTTGTTCTAAATTGTCCATGGCTATAGCTAGATACTGACATGCTATTTTTTTAACAATTTTAGCAATTTCTTTCTCATGTGTCACTATTGAATCCTTGTTAATGGAATTTCTCTATGAAAATGAACCTAAAGCTGAGAGTTGGTAATTTGATTGCAAAGTCAAAATTATAAAAGATGTCCAGAGAGATGCCAAGAATAATAGGATAAAAATCTTAATTTAATTTCTGACTATTTAATCCTTGATAAAGCAGTTTCATTTAGTTTATTCTGAAGGGACAAAGTGAAACTCAGTGGAACAACACAGTATCCATGTGTCTGTACCAGAGAATGAAGAATGGGAGCAACAACCAGGAAAGTCTGAGGTAACAGGAATTACAAGACATAAAGATATGTATTTTTGTAATTAATAATTGTATACATATAATTGCAATTATATGTATTTATATGTATGTACAAGATACATAAAAGTGAAAAGATGGAAATAAGGATGTTACTTCTTAAAAAAGTCTTAAAATCTTTTTCATGGAAACTGAAGAGAATTCTTTTACAGTGAAGACCCCTATTTTTTATCAAATAATGACAATAACAGAAATCACATTAAGTAAATACATACATGTTTCATTACTGTTCATTACTAGCAATAATGCTTCACTCAGAAAAATGCATTGTATACATGGGCAGAATACTCATATTCTGCTATAATTGTTTTATCTTCTTGTTAATTCAAACATGCTTTTGCAAGTAGACTGTACAAAGCTTAAAGCCAATGATTTGTTTGTTGTTGCTGCATGTGGGAGATTTGCTGAACTATTTAAACTATATATAGACATCGTTTCTTCTATGTGTATGCAACTAATTTTATCTCATAAAATGCCATCAAGAGATATAATTTGGTCACTAACTGCCATTTACATGATATAGCATGCTGTTTTAAATTGACAACTTAAAGCCTTAAAGAAATGTGTGCAGAAAAAAAAATTATTTAGAAAAATAGAAGAGTAAGACCTTGTATTTATTTTAAGAAAATGGAAGATAGGTAGACCTTGGAATTTTCTAGTCTTAGTATTTAGAACCTTTAACAAAAATGCCTTCTGTTAATAGCCAGACTTTAAAAGTGCCTAAAATACAAAAATCAACTTATTCAGTTATTATTTTAATTGAAGACACTAGGTTTCTCCTAATCTAAGACGCAGCAACACCTGAAACTAACACTGTAAAATTTCCTAATGTGTCTGACTGGAAGAAATATATTATTTATTCTCTTTCTTTGCTGCTCTACTATTTTCCTCCACTCTTTAAAGTACCTGTTCCAACAGGGTTGTTTTACTGCGTCTCCCAAATAGAAAATTAGGTTAAAGGAACTCTATTTCTTTCCAAAGGTAAACTGCATTAAGTGCTGACCCAGAGGCAATGTGATATAATAAGAATACTTTTTGTAACTTTTATCCCACATAGTCATAACCTGATTTTTCTCTAAACACAAAGAAACCAAGGTTATAACTCAGGAACTGAAGTACTAACAAACTTTTTTTTTAAAATGTTAAATTTAAGTTTTCATATAGAGCTAGTGAAAGGCTGTATACAGCACTTTTTCTCATTATGTTTAGCACCTTCTTATGTAAATAATCTCATTGGAAGTAAAGAAAATAAAAGGGAGATATGTTTCTATTTCCCACTTTAGGTGCTTTGTATGCTTATTTACAGAAATTAACTTCTGCCTCATGACATCCAAAACAGGCAAATAGTAGGTGCTGAAAGTTTTACAGTATTGAGTATGGTCAGTAAGACTTTATTTATTAAATAAGCAGTGTGTTATTATGAACAGCAAAATTCAAGACATAGATAATATATTTGTGGTTCTGGTCATAAAACAGAATCTGCATATTCTCCTTTATGATTTCTGATTATATATAATATTAGTGAGCAACAATAGCCATTCAAATGGCATTATTCCAGTTAAAAAGACTTCCCTATTCCCTATTTCAAGTTTTTGTATTCAGAAATAATGCCAGATGAAATTTTAGGTTAAAACCCAAAGGCTTAATCCAAGTCCACTGAGTAAAAATATTTTAGTATGTTGATTATTTTCTGTTAATTTTTAGTTTTCTGTCAATGTTGAAAAATTATATCAAAATTCTCTCCCTATAAATTATTTAGTTCGACACTTGTTTGTCCATGCTGAAGCTCACCTTATTGTGCTCTATGAGCATAGCAGCTAAAGTGGAACTTTATTTAAAATTTGTTTCTTAGGAATATTGCTGCTAAATGGACGTGTCTCATAATGTGTAAAAAATTTTCTCTTGCTCCGTCTACCTCTGTTTTTGTATTTCTTGCATGCTTCATGCCTTTCTACTTGAGGAAGTAGATAAATGGTTTTTTATTTTGACACAAGCAGCTTTTCCCCAAATCAGTTGATTTAGTTTGGTCTGCACTTGACCAATTAAAGTTCAGGTACACAAGGGGAATGCAATTGCCTCTCTAACCAGTATCTTTAAACTTGATTGTCTCTTCATGTTTTGCAGGTCCCTAATTTCTCCCATTAGAAAACTATTTGATGAAAATCCATTGAAATTACTAACTGAAAACAAATCTTGGATTTTGCAGTAAATTAGTAAGTATTATTAATACTCTAATTCATCTCATGCATTTAGATTTCTAGAAAAGTTGTTCATAATCAGTACCAGAGTAGACAATACCAGTATCCACATTCAATCTAAGTAATAGAATATAGTTTCATATCTTGTCACTTATAAAATCCACACTCTTAAAAAGCTAATAAAATCTGTATTCAAGTGCATCACAAATTTTATTTTTTTTCTGACAGTAAGCATACTAACTTATTTTTACAACCATAATATTTCCTCCACTTTGTAAAGTGAATCTTCAAAGATATTCTAGAGCTATGTGTAGCACATATGCAAGACAGCATGGGAAGACAAGAAAACTGAGTTATACTCTCTTCTGCTTGTTCTAAGGATAAATCTGATGAAGTAAATTATCTGGACCATTAATCTGATACACTAAAAGTAATGCATATCACATCTGAGTTTAATTCTGAATTTTCACTAAATAATATTAATGCTTATTTCTCTCAAAATATAAAAAATGTGGTGTCTTTTTAAAAAGAAATGTATCTCTCTATATATCCATATATGGCATTTATATACACAGAGAGGGAGAGACATAGATATGGAGTCATATGCTAATAATACTATTTTAAACACTGTGGAAATATCACAGAATCACAGAATTCTGTCCCTTCGGATAGTTATAGTCATAGATAATGTCCTTTCTCAGTGGTCTCTTCTCAAGGCTGAACAGGCCCAGCTCCCTCAGCCTTTTCTTGTAAGAGAGATGCTCCAGTCCCTCTGTCATCTTTGTCACTGTCCACTGGACCCATGGAGCTCTGTGTCTCTCTCACACTGGAGAGCCCAGAACTGGGCATAGCACTCCAGATGTGCCTCACTAGGACTGAGCAGAGGGGAAGCATCAGCTCTCTTGATGTGCTGGCAGTTCTCTTCCTGATGCATCCCAGGCTGTTTTGGCCGAAAGGACACACTGCTGGCTCATGGGCAGCTTGCTGTCCACGAGGACCCCCAGGTCTTTCTCTACAGACCTGCTTTCCAGTAGGTCAGCCCCTAGCCTGTGCTGGTGCCCAGGGTTATTCCTCTCAGGTGCAGGACCCTACATTTTTTTCTGTTGAATTTCAGATTGTTCTTTGCCGATTTCTCAAACCTGTCCAGGTCTTTCAAGAATGTGGAAGAACATATGGTCCAATCTTTGCAACAACTAGAAGATACTGAAGATACTTTGGGGTTCTTTCCTCCTTACAAAATATAGAGCTCAATCCTCTGCTAACTAATGGTGGGTTGTTGAGTTTTGGGGTTTTTTACCAACAAAACATCAGAGAATTTCTATAATTATTATTAATTTGCACTTACAGCATCAGAAAGAATCAAACATGCAAAATCAAGACAATAACAAATACAAGAATTTCCAAAGCAAAGAGTTTTAGAATTTTGCCACAGACACTGTACTCACACATTTTTTTTCCAGAACATTTTGTATTGAATTTCTTAACATTTCTAAAGGATTTTTTTTGTGATCCTCACTGATATGTGCATGTTTGGCTCAATTGTCTTGGGCCTGGAGTCATACTCATGATATTCGAGCTACAGTATCTGATGAAAATTAGAATGCTAATGAGCATTATTACCACATAGACCTACCACTTATATAACAATGTAGACAGAGAATATTTTTTTTAAAAATAGTAAATCCCTGAGCACAGTCATGGCTAAAGAACTCCACCATGTCCTTTAACTGACAAATATTATTAGTGCTAAGTTAAAAGTTTGCCTGCTGTCACTGTGACCTTAGCTGACCCCTTAATTTCTTGAGTTCAAGTCCAATTAACCTTTGGGAAGAAGCACAACTGCTCTAACCAGACAAGTCAATAGAATCCAATAGTAATCATTTAATTTTCTGGTTTGTCAAAGGGCAGTGGTCCCACCTCAACCGTTTCACACAAAGGTGGTAATTTATCAATGTTTAGAATGATCTGTACTGGACCATACCCAGCCCTCTCTCAAGTGCACTAATCAATTAAACAGGCTGTATCTCAGTCATGCCACCCTGTGTGCTGCCACAGAAGAAGGCACCAGTTGAAAAATTACTCTCCTTTCGTGATATTTGCTGGTTTAGTTTCAGGAATGAAAATATTGATATACACTTCAAGCTCTTGCTGCCACAAGAGGCTCGAATTAGATCTATGCGGGTATGGTGGGAAAACCTGTCTGGTGTGAAAAACTATTTCTCAGCATTGTCTGTCTTCCATTACCTCCTTGTACATGTGTAGCTGTTGTTGAGTTTATTGAGAGTTAGCCATAGCATAATGGAAGGGCAGAAAAGAGTCCCAGGAGAGTAGGAGGGAAGCAGGATTAATTAAAGTTGGCTCCAAGATTAAAAATAGGAAGGGAGGAAAGAAAGACATGACAAAGTTCTCTCACTTTCTGTCTTTCAACTCTGACAGAGTTGGGAGAGCAGCCCCAAGTCACACATGAAAACACTGTCACAGGTGTATGGCTCAGGGTGCAGGGGAGAGACACAGTGACAATCACACTGGTGGCAAAGCTGGACTGATATTACAGTAGCTGTCTGTGCATGCCTACCTGAGTATTTAATGCAAGCATGTGAAGACAATTTGGATTGTATGGCAGTGGTTTGTCAGTAAAGAAAAGAGCAGAGCGCAATTTCTATTAGGGTCAGGCTAAAGGTTTAGTCCTGAGACACACTTCATAGTGCTTATCTTCTCCAAGGTGATGATCAGGTTTTGCTTGGGTCTTGGGAAACAAGACAGAAATAGGAGTTGTCCAAAGATTTAGGAAGGCTGAAATTACATACTTCTTCCCAGAGGAAGAAAAGATGAAAAAATTTTGGGTGGACATACAGAGCAATAACCGAGGTGCTGAAATATGGGACCTCAGATTTGATGCCACAGTTGAGAGAACTCCCAAAAATATTCATCATTGGCCAACATGACAGAAACATAGTTCTGGGAAAATGTCTTTCTGGAAATGGCTTCAGAATGAAGGGAACAAGGAACATACTGAGTTTTCCATTCACTTTTTCCAAGTCCCTCATATTAGCACATGTCCATTCACCTTCCTAGAATGATTTGAACAAAGAAAGGGTAACTCTGGAACTTAGGGAGATGGAGCTTTTGCAGTAAGTGAGCAAAAAATGAACTTCCTCACCAGGTGTATGCTTAAATAAGAAATTTGATTTTCAATTAATTATTTTCTAATTGTCTAATTTAAATAAGATATTTTAAATGTCTCACATACCTAAGTAACTTTTTCTTTTATTTATGAATTCATTAATTTATAGCAGTGTTTGACAGTTATAAAGTAAAGGCACTGAATTCTTCATTTGTTAAGAGCAATAGCAACATTTTTATTACTAAAGCTAAGTTTGCAATCATAACAAATCTTCAAAACACAATCAAAGCTATTTTTAATTTAGCTCTCTCTTGATTATTGTCATACAGAATACACAAAGATAGTAAAAGAAAAAAAAACCCTTTAAATTAGTTTTGCAGTTTCCTACTGTCTTATATTAAAGGCAACCTAATAGAATTTATAGGAGTAGAACCCTTTTAGGCAGCACTCTTTGTATTTTTTATTAAGTCCATACTTGCAGAATCTACTTAATGTCAATTTTGTACAATGGTTACACTGCACAGACTATTTTATTTTAAACCTGCAGGACACAATGATAAATTGATAATTGACCCCAAGGCCATAGCAAATAAAGAAGCCCTGTTTTTCATTAGTACAGTATTACATCGTTGTTAGGGGAAAGAAGAGCGATGCTAATTGAGTACTGAGGAGTTGCACAATTAAGAAATCATCCATGATTTTAATTTCACATGTTTAAGGCTGCAAATTTCCTAATTGTGAGCAGTAAAAATAAAATAAGATTAATGTGAGATGCAATTATATAAAGCTGCACCATCCAGAAGGAAGTTACAACCCTCTATATTTGACTACATGTTCACTAGTGATATAGTCAACAAATATACTGTACTTTTCCTTTTGTCTCTTTGCTCCTCTAAATCCACAGGCTTCAATTGTCATAAGATCCAGAGGACAAATACTGTGTTGTTTGTTAAAAAATAGGGTAATTATTTTAAAAAGGAAGTCCAAAGCCTCCTCTTGTAAATGAGTTTATTCTGTAGCAGGCTTTCTTATGCTAAGGCCATGGCTCATTAACATTTCTATCTGAACCAGACTAATTCTGTGATGGAAAAACATGGATTCATTCATAGGGTATCAGGATCTGCTTTTTGTTTATTATTTATTAACTGTACATGTTTGTACAGTTTCTCAAGCATTCAAAGTTTTAGCACCTTCTCTCATCTGAAACTGGCTGTGACTGAGACTGCTCAAATAAGGGTTCTATTTCAACTCCTGATTACTTCTTTTCCTCTTCAGCATTTCTGGATTCCTCTAGCTCATGCTGACGTATCTGTCTCAGTGCAGTTTGTATTTTCCCCAAGCTCAGAGCTAGGCTGTGTTTGTTCCTGAAATACACCTTTTTTTTCCACAAAAACAGTGTGATAATGATCTCAGCACCACAAGGTTCCTGCTTGGTCTAGAGAAGTCCCTGTTACAAAAGGAAGAGAGGGACCTGTTCTGACTACTTGAAAGTGCAACTGATTCAGGACAGAATGTTTAATAATATAAAAACTGAGCAAATCAAAAATATAGTGTAAAATTTAAGAGCCAGGCAGTAATATGTTCAAGTCACTCAAGCATTGATAACACCATCCCAAAGGAATAAAAAAGCTCAAATGTAATTAAATCTCTTGGTTCTGAAAAGCCAGTTAGAGTAACTTGTTTTGTCACATGTGGGCAAAGCAGAAAATAAGCATGTACACAAAGTACAAGAAGAGTTTTCCCATGAGATTTATTCCAATCAACTAATATTAAATGCAAAATGCACAGGAAAAGGAGGTATAGCAGCTAAAATAAATAAAATATATAAAAGGTGGAAATGCTTAGAAAGTTTATTTTAATGACTTATTTTTAAAAAGTGATTAAAAATACACTTAAATTGTAAGTCAGGAATAAATTTGTTCAAACGGAACAATTCACAGAAGGATATAAATCAGATCTGTTCTGAGAAAAATATAGCTTTACAAATTAATCTAGAGCAACCCCTGTGTGGAAGATAATAAAATTTTACAATTTCTTAAAGGTCCCTGCTTTGATTAGTGATAATACCGCAGTATCCAATATTTTTCTATTTTATTCTCTAATATCTTCCTAATTCACGATTTTTTGCTATCTCTTTTGTCTCTCAGCGTAACTTCCAGATCTAATCTATGATGCACTTGAAATCTGATGTGAACTTAGAGTGTCTTTCAGTGCTGTACTAAAATTAGCTCCTTTAGAATGATAAACAATATTATAATAATAAGAGAAGTAATATTTCCACTGTGTGGAATATTCTTCTTTAAAAGCAGGTGTTAGGGAATGGGATAAAAAGCTCTGTTGCGGTGCTTTGGAAATGGTGTATAACTGGTTCCAAGGGTGCTCAGCAGACTCACAAGCTGTGTGTTACAGACCTCAGGAGACTGGGAACGTGCAGCCCACCCACCTGGCCTGTCAAGGTCCTTCACTGAGGAAACCCTGGGAACCAAGACAAGAATAGACCCATAATCCAAGCACCAACCAGAACTCTCTTCCTTACACTTTCGCAGGAAATACTTGGCATATGGGATGTCCAAGTCTCTTATTGTAAAAGAGTAATACATACAACTATGAAAATGGTAAATGAAAACAGTTTATATTTCAAAGCAACCCTTCGTCTCTGACCAGAACTACTTCAGTTTTACACAGCTTAATTCTAGGCTAAACAGAGATAAGGTGGTGGGTGTTGTGCCAGCTGTTACACCTGTGAAAAACAAGACACAGATGAATGGCGTCAATATATCCATGTCAAGAGGGCTAGTCTAATCTCATCGCCGCTCCACATCCAGATCAAGAAGTGAAGGGAATATGGGATGAACCCATTTGTGATGCTCTTAAGAGATGGCTTATGAGGATGATGGGCAGCTATACACCACTATTCTTTGAATTATATTTTAATTGTATTATTAATATTGGAAATATATGGCGTGTTTGCTAGTCTCACCTTTAAGGCGAAAGTCATTTGTAGATGCATAAGGAATGGAAATTAGGCTCATATATAGAAAAGTAAGTTTGAAAGTAACAATTGCCCTTTTTTTGTTTTTTGTCTTAACATACATTTCAATGTAACTGCAACATATATTCTAGGTGAATAATTATTTATAGTAGAGAATAACTAGGTGGAGAAACCTTATTTGATTCAATGGGAATGTCATACCATATATTTCCTTGTATACAGTATATTTTCTGTCTTGCAATATTATTTTGCATAAATTGCACTTTGTGCTTTTTGTTCATGAGGCAATATGACACCACAGAACATTTTCCTCCAAAAGCAATTCAATGCTTTGTTAGCAAATTTTCAAAATTATTTGAGGATACTAATGGAACAAAAAATGCACACTTGTAAATATGTATTAAGAGAATAGCTATAAGTTACTAACAAAATATTCTTTGGAATCACTGTTTTTGTACAGTAGTTGAAAGAATTGACAAATGAAATATATGAGGCACAAAATTTGGAAACCTATATTTTACTAGTGGGCTGTTCAAAAAGAAAAGTGTTCTAGGAACAAAATGCAGACCATTCAATCCAAGAAGAGCATGATAACCACAAGCAAATCAATTACACATCTAGATTTTACCAAATAGCTCTCTTCAGTAGACCTATACCTATGCTAAGCAGGAAAAAAAACCCCAAAACCGTTCTGTCCTTGTCTTTGGCTAATCTGTTGTCTCTATAATATGTGTGAAATCTCTAAATATACGCACATTTACTACAAGCAAACAAGCTGTCCAGAATCTAATTAGACAAAAATCTGCCCATCTGTTCTGCATTATCATGGGGTTTGCTCACATGTATGTTGTCTCATTACTAAAAGGCAGAAAGGCAAATTGAATTGAGCTGGACTTCCTCTTAAAGTGGGATCAGGACACGAAGCCAGACCCTTGCTGTGAGCAAACAAAGCACCACTGGGAGAAAGTGGGATGAGAGAAGTTTCTTTTTTCTACAGCCACATGTCCAGTGCTTAGCATGAGGCCTAAGGGGGTGCTAATGCCATTGTTTGGCACAATAGGACACACACTACAACCATATAACCCTGGTTTTCAATGCAAATTGTCTGCTTTTTTTCGTCATCCAGTGTCCCGCGTATCTTCCTGCCATGGTATGCTGCTTTTCAGGCATAAAGCTTGTTTAACCAAAGCTTGAAAGTTTCATTAAAGATAACTTTTCTTAAAAAAAATAATTACAAGAATGCCTAATTAAAAAAAAATTTATAACTTAATCAAGATTTTAAAAATGTTACTCTAGGCCACAGGCTACTGGGAATAATTTGTATGGAAATAGGAAATTTTATATGAACATGCTTATTTGCATATTTTCTAATCACTTATGTGATTAATACTTAGCACTTACAAGCATTTGTGTATATCTCCCATAAGAGCACTTTGCATCAGCTGTAAATGCTATTGTTTCAGAGAATAAGAATTTCTGGTGGACTGCTGCTACATTCCTAAAAGAGAAATGGAGAAGATTTATTTATGGTTTGAATGCTATTAAAGAACAAATACTTTGAAAATTAGTTATTTTTGAGGATTAAGGAGGATCAATGCAGATATATTTCTTTACTTACTCCAACACTTAAAAGTTGGAGTAAGTAAGGAAAAGTGCAATATATTTCAATATTTTCAGTAGTCTTCATTTCTAGAGCACTTGAACACGTAAAAACCTTTAATTTGCTAATCCTGCTTAATGACAGCTCCTTGAAAAATGTAGGACTTTTGTGCCAGGTCACCCCCAGGAGGAGGATGAACCCACTTTTCCTCTTGCTGCAAGGGACCACATGCCTCACTCTGAGGAGTCCAGCTTACCTGCTTCCTCTGGTGCTATTTCTCACTGATCAGATTGACAGAACAATACAAATGGAGAGAAGATCTGCCCAGGATGGTACAAACACTGTTGGCATAATTTTTATGCTAGTGATAGGCAGATAAACCTAGGTACAGGGAAGTGTATAGAACTTATCTCCTGTTTCTCTATACTCTGAGCAGAAGGGAATTTGAACAAGTGAATCAGGCTGGATCCTCACGTGTAGCATTCCACTTTCCTGGTACACCTCATTATATCACCTTCTCCATCCTCACAACATACTGGCCAAGGTAGAACATTTTTCATCCAATGATGGCTTTGTGTAAAATGTAAAAAGTGGCTTCGGAAGAGGAACCAGTAATAAAGCATATGTAGGACAGAAAGAAATTACATATTTTTAAATAAGCTGAGAAGAGCTAGTACCACATGAGTGAATAAACAAAGAGATTTGAACAGAAAATGAAAACTGTTTTACAGAGCATATCAGAAGAAATTTGTCACATTCAAATTCCCATATTGACATTTTTGTTTTAAAAAATGTAGAACCCTCGAAAACTTCAGAATATATCACAAAATTATTTCTCCATGGAAAGTGGATTCTCTTTTGAAGCGTAGAAGTGAAGGATAGTATATGCTATGGGAAAAAGGAACAAGAAGTGCAAAGGAGAGGAGTAAATTGACTTATACAAATGAGGAACTGGAGGCATTAAAGTAAAAAAAACTTAGAGACACACCAAAATTTTCTTAAAGGGAAAAATACAATTTTAAATATCTCTCATGATGCATTTAACCATATATATTATGAAAAATACAAAACAGTTTGGAAGATTTTCATGTGGATTTATTTGTGCATACTCACATTTCTACTGGACTGAGAGGGGCTCTAATAGCTGCCATGGAACAAAAACTCCAATGCCATAACATGACCTTCAAAAGTAGGTGCTCTCATAACATTTTCTTTCATTTTTTAAAATTTATCTTTACACATTTTCTTCTTTCTTCCCTTTCTACAAATATATCTAATGCAATTTGGCTCCTGAGATGTGTGCGTGTGTATGTACGTATATATGTACGTATGTATGTATGTATGTATGTACAGGATTAAAATATACCTCACAATATTGGTATTCATCTTATATGAATACTTTACGACTATTTTTTATTCCTGATTGCTTTTAAAAATTTTACTATGGTTCCCTTTTAATTCCTGCAGCTATCTGGAATACAACCAGCATAAAGGTGGCACAAAACCCTGAACTATGTATTCACTATTTCTCTGTTGAAATAATACTAAAGCTAACTTCATATTTTTCTGTCATCTCTATACAATGTATTCCTTATATATGTGCTGTGTAAATCATAATAAAACAAATCTTTTTCAGCATCATATTATTTTGCCTTTATTACAGAGGTGGAACTTAAGGCAAGTTTACAGCTTCCACATAAATACTCATTTGCCAAAAGAAAACAAAATATATTTTGCCTTTAGACAATCTGCATTGATATATTGAAATACCAGGGAAGGGGAAAAAAAGGCTTGTAATGCTTCATTAGTTAATTGCGCAGAGCACAGCTCTTTAGGGGTAAACAAGTGAAGGACATTTGCTGAATGGTCTATGCCCATCATGCATATTATGGCCTAATGGTGCTAGTAATGGTAGGAGGCTCCTGGAGAGTCATCTGTCAAATTAGCACACTGAATTATTTATTGCCTCAGAGTAAAATTGTGGAAGGGAGCAGCTGAGATCCATTCGTAAGAAAATACAAGATAAAGAGACAACCCCTCCCCAAAATTGTAGTACAACTGCTTTGCATGTTAAGTTATGTCACCGGTATCTGTAAACATCAACAATATTTAAATAGTGTGTATGTGTAAAGGTATTGGGATGTGCAAACAAGTTCTAATAACCAATTAATACTATACATATATATATTAACTTCATGTATCTATGTGCACAGGTGATTCGCACAATGCTAATCATATTAATTTATGTTGGTGTAAGTGTGATTACACTTTTTTGTACTATATATTGTATACTAAACATGGAATGTAAGAATATGTATGTAAAATATAGACAGTATATAATGCATTATATATTTTTAATTGAGTATGATAAAATGTAAGAGTATAAATATGTTAAATACTATACTTCAGATAGAAGTACACTATTCTTTCCCTGCAAATCTCAGAATGTACGTTTTTAACATATACACCATATTAAAGCTATTTCATAAAAACATGAAATAATTTTTGCAGTCACTGAAGAATACATCTCTTACTGCAGCTGCATCTAGACATTATAAAGATATGCATGATTTTTTCATGTGTATTAAAAAGAGTTGCTGCTAGAGTTCCTTACTGGCAATAACTTGGAATTAATCTCTATTGCTCAATAAATCTTTTTCATTCCCTACTGTCTTTATCCACCGTAAGTTGTCAAAGTCATGGTAACTTTCCAACATTCCTGATGTGTACCATGAATAGATCTTCAGCCCCCGGTGCTTTTAATGACACCCAAGTGTCTTGTATCTTAATTACCAGCCAGGCTGTACCTCTGCTTTCCTCATAGTTTAACTGAGATTTTTGTGATATCTAACACGGTGGAAAGATATGTGCTATGGGTTATCACTAACCTGTTGAAGGTAGTGAGACTGCATATTAATGACTTCACACAGTTCGCTTCTGTAAGGCAGTGAACAATCCTGTGAACTATTTCATCATGAATTTCATTCGTACTGACCACAAGAATATAGGTAAACATGTTCATACATGCTCTGCTTCCTTAAAAAAAAAAACAAACAAAAACCAAAAAAACCAGACCCTTTATAAGAATATTTACAGATCATTTGCTTGCTTTTAAAACTTGACAGCTGCATTTTAGTATTTTGGACATTGGCTCTTTGGATGAGGATATTCCCCTCCAAATAGATTTATTCACTTAGTCTTTGTTCATAGATTTATCCTCTAATCTAAAAAACTTCTTGTGTTTCTGCCTAGATTTGCTTTCCCATGATATTATAGAGCTGAAAGGGAGATTTCTAAATCTTTCTTATGAGGGCACTTATGTTTAAATATTCTTGAAGATTTTATAGAGATGATTACTGCTTAGCTGATAACTTTAACTATTTCTGTAATTTGTTTTCCAAATTAAAATACAGTTTCTGGAGGAAAAGTAGGATCTTTCACAAAAGAACACAATTACTTTTTTGCTGTATTACAGAGACAATTCTTCAGACAACTAACAGATAATGCACATTGGCTACTGATGATTACACAGAGAATTTACTAATTCAGACAAAGGTTTTGTATGCTTGACTACCTCTAGAAATAAATACAACCAAGCTTTCAAATACTTATTTGTGTGATTTCTTTTTTGTAAATTTTGGTTTCAGCATTAAGTTCAAAGGCTCAATATTTCATGTTTTAAATATTATTAATTCCTGCAGCACTGATATTTTGAAACTTCCACCCACACATCAGGTACAAAGATACTAAGGACAGAAACCTTGGGTGTGGAGGAAGACAGCTTCACTTCAGTGCAGCGAAAGACGTGCTGACAACCAGTACTAGAAATACCTCCTGGCATGAGTCCCACATGAAGACATTTAGTTAAAAGAAGCACTTACGGTAATAAATTTCTGGAAGTCAAAATTAATGTTAATATTGATGATCAAACTTACTGTGGTATTTTAAAGAAAATACCTGTGGTCCTGAATATATTTTTGCTTCATTTATGTTCTCAGACTTTATACTTAAATGCATGACTCTGTAATTTTATTTCCTTTCTTTCCCTGTCCTTACTCACAGATTTGTACATGCACACACACATACACACTGCATGCACAGTCTTGAATGTTGCAATTTTTATTTATATATGCCCCGAAATAAAAATCGCTAAAACAGCATTTGAAAAATGACAGAATCTGGTTGCAAAAATATTCTATGAACTAGAAATCTAGCACTTCTAAAAATCCTGCCAAATAGATGTAGGCTTACAGTATTTTTGTTTAATTGTATATGATTTGTATAAGAAGTAAAATTAGCAACAATGACTGGACAAAAAGAGGAGAAAAACTACTTGTCTGTATAACACCACATAATTGTTCCTTAATATTTCCCATTTAGAGGGCTTGACTGCTTAATGATTATTCATTTGAATATACTTTGTCTAGACATGTGGCCTTAGAATAAAATCTGAATTTCTTAAGACCAAAGATTTTTACCTGTCAATCTAACATTTCATTGTAAGTTTTCCTCTCACAGAGGGAATAAAATTATACTTCTCCATGTTCGCTGCCTGGTAGAGAGAAGAAAGCACAGAAGTAATAAATAATTGAATTACCTTCAAAAGCATATGACAAGTAGACCACAACCTAAGTGCCAGTGCATAGGTAGCATTTAGCTGTTCAAGTCCACCTACAGCTGAACGAAAGGAACCTATCCTCTGAAAAAAAGGCCAATAACTGTCATTGGTTTTCCAGTCAAATAGGAAAGGATTTTCAATGGCAGAACCCCAGTGAAGCAGCCAACAAAGCAAAGGACAGTTTGTTCTACTTTGACTAGCATCTTGTGAGATGTTCATCTCCCATAAAAGTCTGAAGTAAATGTACTCTGAAGAATGGTTTACATGTGTTTGCAACAAACTGTGCTTGTAAACAGCTGGCATCTGCTCAGGATCACACAAGAGCAGAGCCTACTTGATTTGCATTTAAAATTATTATTCCGGGGATAAAAAAGCCAAATAAGAAGAGTGCTAATTCAAAACCACAATAAAAATCCTTTGGAAAAGAACAGCTAAGGCCCTACCTTTTGTAAAAGAATTATATGCGAATCATAGTCACAAGGGATATGTGTCTACATATTTTTTGTTTGTATTTTTAATTATCAGCTGCAGCTTGGTTTGGAAAGCAAAATATTTAATAATAACAGATATTCAGAGTCTTATTTTGCTGTCACAAGGCTCAGGATCTGTCAGCCTTTTTCCTGATGAATATTATTTTGCTTCCAGAAGACCTGCTGGAATTAATCCAGCTTTGCGAAGGCAATTATTTTGCATACAAGCCTGGATTAATGAGTTGCCATAGAACAGATATGGATCTTGGGAAAGCCATATTCTGATGATTGATAATACAGGGACCATTCTGTAATGGATCATATGGTATCACATGCTTGATCTGCATTAAGCAAGGATACATAGCCATGTCAAAGTTTATAATGTGAAGTTTTCATATTGGACTTGTCCTGGCTGCAGGAAGGCTGGCAATGCGAGACAAACGTAAAGACAGTGCAGTATATTTGTGTGTAGCAGGCAGGTGCTTTACATCCTGAGGCTACAGTTCTTTGATCAAGGTTCAGTTGGCTTCAAATTATTACCTGGTTACAGTTGCAGTAAATACATTTAATTGATCCAGTTTCCTTAACTAAGAATCTGCACCCAAACTTCAGTTCTTCAACTGCATGCGTGCACATCCACATGTGTACTGTGGTTGAAGGCTGTGTCTGTCTCACCTAGAGAAACATGGATATGACTGAAACAGTGGCTTAAGTTTGAGTTAACCTCCTGTAGGATTAGGGATGTAGTATTGGCCTGTTTTCTACCAGTCCTCATTGGGTGACCAATGCTTCTTGTGCATTGTACTGCACTATGCCATCATGTGTTTCCAGTGACATGCAAAAATGAATGTAGTCTTAGAACATTTTGATTGTTTTGCCAGTTCTCAATGATTATTGAGAGGAAAGTTCAAAATTTACCACTTCAAACTTTACCACCAAAGAGCAATGTTTGGCGCACCAACATGCACCTTTCCACTGAGCCCTTGTAATTCAAGTTAGCATATACTAACTTTGCACACTTTAACTGTCTAATGAAAGAATAAGATTTTGGAGATTGCCTGCTCTAAAATGAGGGACTGAATTATACTTCCAATTAAAATTCCAGCAAGTTTTCACAGAGATTCCAATGGTTCATGAAAAAATTGCAACAAAGGACAAAGCCAAGGCATTAGGAAAATACTTTCTCCTGACCTGATCTGTTCTCTTCTGCATTTAAACTTGGAAGAATCCCTTAGAAGGGGACTTCTGCCACCTCCCCAGAGGCAAACACCATGAAGGTGTTTTTCTGTAACTACTTCATGAGACAGAGGACCACAAGTATTATTTTAGAAGATCAGATGGAGTAAACTCTGCCTGTGGAATTTAGGGCAAGAAATAGGCCTGAATGATTTTAAGGACAAGGATCACCCTTGCACAAGAAGCTGCTTTCCCTGTATTGTGAAGCTTCACAGTGTCCTTTAAGGACACAATGCTTTGACAGCAAAGGATGTCAGCAAAGGAGCCCGAACTGTCAGACAGGAGCATCCTCTAGAACACAGGGTAGAGATTAAAATGTTAATGCCCTAGAGGAGATTTGACAACAGCAGATACAATGCAAAAACAGCCAGGCCAGTTTGGATTTACTGGGACTGTGCGAGCAAATTTCCTGTTTACAATATGACAGAGCATTATGAACTGTGCCCAGTCTGGACAAGTTGGATAAGACATGGAGTAGAAAGGCTGTAAAAGCATAGATGCAGCTCAGACAAACACAACAACCTTGCCTTGAAAGGTAGAAGCATTTGGTTCTGCAATGATTATACTTTATGTTTTATATATATATATATATCTATATATGTAAAATCTTGTGAAAAAAATTATAAAGCAAAATCATTAAAGTGCTAATTAGCCACATTCTTTGTCTCTCTGTGTTTCTCTCCCTCTCTTTCTTTCTGTGTCTATTTCTAAAAAAAGTAATATCACTATACCCACAAAGTGTTACTCTTGAAAATTTGGTAGGAAAAATTCCCTTGAAAGTAACTGTTATTTCTCATTGCAAGCTTTAGAATTGTCTTGATTTTTTATTAAATATAGCAATTTGAGCCTTTGTTTCAAATTTCATCAGATTA
>VZRM01004627.1:1503062-1705444 GCA_013397955.1 Grantiella picta
AACTGATGAAGACAGTTTATTTGTGTTTGGTAATTGTGGAAGTCAGAATTCCAATTTCTTTAAATATTGGCAGAAATGATATAATATTATATGTTTCAACATACAAAATATTTATTTTATAGAAATACACTCTATAATATATAATATATATTATATATTGTATACATTATTTATTATATACTAAAAATATAATTAGCTTTTTCTCATAAATCTACCTGTTTACTTTTCTAAAGTATTCTTGAGTAAACAAACAGGAACACTGGATAATAAATATAATTTTGTGTCCAGTTTACTTTGTGTGACTCTTAGTGATTCTGCATGGTTAGTCTGGTATATTTCTTTCTACTTTAGTATTGTCATAAAAATATTTCAATTACATATTTCATTTCTTGGGGCTGCAAAAAGTTACCATTTGGAAATAACTTGAATCTACCAAATACTTTGTAGTTAATGAAATGTAGTTTTGTTACATGGAAACTCGTTATTTGAAATAATTTTGTTGTTGAGCACATGTGCAACACTATAGATATTTAACAGGTCTATTGTAAGTATATATAAAAAAATACTCAAACCATGTGTTAGAAAATCCTTTGATGCACTGAATTCTTAAGGCTACAGCTACTTCACAAAGATATCTTATACACTTACAGCTCGTACTTTAATTCTACTCACACACAGAGTTTGTTCAGGAATCTCATTATTTACAACCTGCCTCTCAAACAGCATAGTAATTGAAATCTTCCCTTTAATTTATATGTTCATAAAAGTACACTAGCTCTGCAACTGTTTTCTAGCCAAAGTCATATTACATTGTTGAACATTTTTTTTTTTTTGTGAAGAGAAGATACAAAGAGGCCTTTGATATTTTTTCTCCCATGAAAGGCCACCAAGATTATCTGTATTGAGGTTTCTAGCATTTACTGCTCTCTTTGCTATATGCCTAACCCTGTTTCTATTATTTGACCTTTAAGTCTCTAGTCTAAAGCAATAAAATGAAGGCTCCCTGTCTTATTGATTTGGTAAGGCCTGTTTTCACACAAATAAAATAGAACCCAGTTTAATAAAATGCACTTTTAGCCAATATTTGTACATGAGCCTGAATCTTGACAATTTTGGAAGAGGTCAACCTAGAGTAAGTAGTTCATATCTGTGGTAAATCAATTTCCAGTAAAAAAGTAAAAAAAAATCAGGACTTTTTTAAAGAGACTTACTTGAACCTTCCTTAACCAGAAAATAATGTCTAATGTAGGCAGGGAAATTTTTCACAACATTTCAATTGAAACTTGGCAGCCACATATGCAATACATTGCATTGTTGCAACTGACCTCATTGCAGGAATCATATATGGAATTGAAGGCTCAGGTAGCCTGCCAGCTCCCCTGTGAACATGAAGGATACACACCACAAGTATTACTGGTGGTGTTTGAGATCAAATAAGAGCCTCATTACCTTTCTTTCTCAATAAGGAAATTTCTGGTTGCTTAATGATGTTGGTAATCATTCAGTATATGTTTTTCATTTCTAAGTACATGTGCATTAATATTAATAGAGCTCTGCTTACATCTTGTGCTTCATGAAGAATGAAAACTCTAATATAACAACTCTTCAATTTTCAAGAATATTTAATCTGAGAAGGAATGGAGCTAGGTTATGTCCTCTTTTACAGTACGTCCCCAAACAACAAAGAACTGCCCACATGAGCCATGTGATTTTAGAGGTGAGGCTTCCATAAATGTTATTTTCTGCTGGTTATCACAATTTTTCTTCACAGAGGAGGCAGTGTGTGGGGACTACCCTGCTGTTACAGGTCAGCAGATCTGCAGCGTTGGAGCTCCTTTAAACACCTGTTCCTAACTTACTGCACTGCTCTTCCATTCCCTGTGGCTCAGAGAGGAGCACAGTTTCACACACTTTCTCCTGGCCGTCCCCAATCATTACAGCAAGGGCTTAGCTGTTGATTGGAGTCAGAGGGACTTGACAAACAGGGAGTGAGAAATACTTCAATTTTCCCTCAGACAGTGGCAAATTGTATTAGCGTACCTGCTAAAGGGAAAACCAGGGTTCACATTCAGGCGAGGTCTTGGAAGAAGACCCAGAGGAGAGCTTGCAACTGATCTCCATGCTCTGACACCTGTGACCAGCCAGGATTTTGGAACATTAGGTGACTTCTTGGGGTGCATGCAGGATTTTCTTCTGACAGTCTTCTCCATCAAGCCTAGATTTAGGTCATAAAAATTTTAGAGATAGTTTTTCTTTGGCAGATTTTCTTCAACAGTTTTTCCTAGTTCAAAGCTCTTTCTTCAACACACCTTTGAAAAATGGTCTTCAAATGCATCCAGCTATTCCTTCAGTGATAAAGACACACACACACGAGCACACACACACACACACAACTCCCAGTGCTATTGAAATAAACTCGCTAGCAACAATTTTCTGCAGTTTCTATTGTTATACTAATAGCCATGTTCAGCCTTCGCATACCTGATCCTCCCTCCCTCCCACAAGCTAAGTTCTGCCAGGTGCTTGCAGGCAGAGCTGCCGTGAACAATGGAAAGTGCATCTCACTAAAACTTTGGCTATGCTATAAATCAAGTGTCAGAAATACATATTGTTTTCAACACTTTGAAATGGCAGCAGCTAACATACCACAGGTGTGCATCAAGTAGTATTATGGGAAACCAATGCATGGCAAAAGGAATTATTTCAGTTTTAGGTCAGTGAATAAATTAGGTTTTAATAAGCTGAATTTGCTCTATAGATTTATTGCTGTTATAACTAGTTGTAAAGAGACCATGCAAAAGCCTGACAGTAAAACTTCATGACTTCTATTTTGCGACTCTGACCAGAAAAGCAGGCAAGTTAAATTTTCTAATGAACAGCTATGTTTCATTCTTCATAGAATCATAGAACCATTAAGTATGGAAAAGATACTTAAGGTCGTCAAGTCCAGATGTCAGCCATCCTTGTTTGTGATAAGGCTACTTTTTTATTCAAAGCAATCATAATTTCATATGTGTTGATATTTTATGACTGGAATTTTATCATGCCATTCCTTTCAATATATATAAATATTCCTTTGTCACTAGATGTGGAAATTTTCTTGTGAATTTCCAGGAAGTGACCATATCTTCCTAGCTTGATTTGATTCCCTGTGCTGATGCCAAACACTTCCTGAGATTTTTGTTTCAGGGTATTTATTTTGCATATCTTTCATCAGACTATGGGACCTCACCTGCCCATTTAAGTAACTGAACTAATTCCTGTTTAAGCAAGAATTTAATGCAGGAAGTTTTTTTGTCTTACATATTCAGTGGCTCAAATGAGATGACTAGAAAGCGCCATTTGATTTTATAATCTATGCACCTACAATTCTGATAACACTAAATAAAATCTAGACTTATCATGTCTTTGCAGAGTCAGGACACACAGTGAACTAGTAAGAACAAGCCAACAAGGAGACTAACAAGGCTCTCATGCCACAAGAAGGTCCAGGCACTGAGATACCTTCTTTACCCTGCATACTGCAGGCCATGAGAGAAGTCGCCTGTTGACAGAGATGTAGGTGGGATACAGACATCTGGCACATCCACCTTTCTGAAGTGTGGGATATTTCTGAAAAAGTGTGAAGACCATAGTTTTGAGGCATAGGAAAGGCTGGGGTAAGAGCAACTGTCTCCTTCATGAGAGAAGACTGCTTATTTTATGGACAACACACCCTTTGATAGCCCCCTCAGAGAAGTTGCTGGAAATTATTTTTTGCCTCTGTTAATAAACTGGAGATATTCAGGCACTGTCTCCTGCCACCAGAGTTCAGCAATCTGGTTAGATGGATTCTGTTAGTTAGTGAACATTTGTGTTGAAATAAAAGCATCTTCTAAAAGACAAAGACAGCCTGAGAAGCGGAGAAAGAGTAAAAAGAGGCAAGGATGATTCCTTGAGTGATGGACTAGTCTCATTTGCTTGGTGCATATGGCTATCTTTCATTCTCTGCTCTTCCTCTTCAAACCAGTAGGCAGGAATTCAAGACAGTATCCAGGGAAAACCAAGAGGGAGTCGCTCTTTGAATCATATTGTATAGCAGTATAAGGCCATACAGAGTAATGAAATGATCCTGCTCTGAATGTCCCACCAAACAAACCCTAAAATAGTTATTTTTTACCTGTTCATGTTTTGTTCCAAACTAGCAGTGTGCTGATAATTTCTGCCTCGTCTACTGCCAGCTTCACAGAATACAGTCCTTTTTAGCTTAGGAAACACAGTTTTTTTTCCTTCTATATTAAATAAATAATAAATCAAAATGAAACAGCATGAAACAGAACAAGTTTTCAGGTTCTACTTTATAAAATCACCCTAGAGAGGTCCTGCTTCAAGGGGACATATTTCAGCTAGCGTGTATAGGCACTAGTAGACCATTATTAAGATAAAAGCTTGCAGGATCTTGCTGCAGGACAGAAGCTCTGTTTTCTTTTGCTCTGTCTTGCTTTATTAGATTCTATTATTTATAATGTGATTCACACTTGAGTCTGAACCCATGCAGACTAAAAAGTGCGTTATTGCGTACAATTATTATTGTCCATATTGTGTTCTGACTGTGAGCATTCCACACGGGGATGTAAGGGGTAAAAAAACCACTTCATTATCCTTACATAGAGAACATAAAAGCCAGCCTTCATCTGCTGAGTGGAAGATTTGCTTTCTTACCTGCTCTCTTGGGCTTGCACATCCATTAAGTAGTCATTGGATAAAATAGAGAAGCAGTCCCGCAAGCAGGGCTGTGGTCCCTTACCTCACAAATGAGTGCCCTATTCATAGGGCTAGAGAACCACACTCTTGTGAGCTCTTTCTGGCTGAATAAATCTTGAATTCCTTCTGCGCAGTGGCACATCTTAAGCAGAAGGTGTCCGTCTGCCTTGCCTCCCCAGGCAGCTTGTATTCTGATCACTTTAATAGAAATGTGAAGCACAGCAAGGAAGTGAGATTGAATCTGTGTGTCTAGCTGGTTTTGTGTGTGTGTGTGTGTGTGTGTGTGTGAGGGGGTGTGGGAGGGGGTGTTTTTTCTTTTTGTCCTTTTTAACATAATAGCTTGACCCACTGAGCTGCAGAAACACCTTTTGCTTTGGCTGTACTTTAGATCAAAATGTCTGACAAAACAATATTTTTAAAAGATGCAAATATGGAGTGTTAGGCTCACTTTCTAAAAGTGGACACAAAATTGTGCCTCTCTAAGGGAAAGCTGGGTGACTGGGAAACTTCAAAGTCACAGAGTTGTTTAGGAGATGCAGACATCTCCAGAGACACCTAGCATCTGAGAATAGAGCCATAGTTTACAACTTCAGAGTCTTGCTTCTGTCCTCGTCTTGCTTCCTTTAAATCCTCTTCTACATTTAGCCCTAATGAAGTGTGCACTTCCTTCAGGACCACTATGATTTTGCAGAAGTATAGCAAATTGGCAGACATGTAAAGCAATATTCCCTCCAGATGAAAATAGCTAGCTGGAACAAGCATTTCTTATTAAGTGTGAAATGTGATTATAATTTTCATCTATAGCCTACCATAGAAATACAATGATCAAGATTAAATGAATCATATTCTGCTGTGACTTAAACATACCACAAAATTTAAATGAAAAATATGGTTGGATGTAACAAAAATACACGTTAGAAAAATCTGCTTGATGCATAAATATACTCAGAAGCAATAGAATCACAGATTAATGATTGTGATTAATATAAGATATAGTATATTATAGGAATTTCAGATTCTAGTGAGAAAGTCTGCTGTTTAGCAGAGATGTCTCTGAGACAGAAACTGAGAACATTAGGAACAGGGTGTTATCTGAAAAGTGCAAAAATACTGGAGTAAAATATGAATTAATACTAATTAGTTCTTAGAATTATATAGGAAAAAAGCTAATGCTATTACAGACAGAAATTGTCCTCAAATACTTGGCAATTATTTGTAACTAAATGATTAGAGTAAATATAAAAAGGTAATTCAAAATTAATTATTTTGTGATATTACATTTTCACTGTAATAGTAATTTACAACTTTATCACACCTTTTAATGTCATTTTACTTAATAGTTAGGAAAAGATCTTTTCACTAAAATCATGCTTGGATTCCATTAGCACTTTTAAGATCTCTAAAAAAATTATGCCGTTTATTTGTGCACATGAAGGCACATTATCAAGAATTATATACTATGGCACTTTGCTGAAATAGGCATTTCTATCAGGAGAGCATGCAGAAAGATGCAAGTCAAGTTGGGGGAAACAACTGTTGCCTCCTTCAATATTGCAAGATCCTACATAAGATAATATTTTTTTCTTAAACCAAAGTTTCTTTTTCATTGACCTACACTAAGAAGGTATTTTATGTGTCCAAATTATATCATTATAAACATTAATATTAATAGTATGCTCATTTTAAGACTCATCTTCTGTATGTCTGCCCATATTTGCAGGCAGAATACGTTTCCCATCAAGCATAGTAGTCACAGGACTAAAATATTGAATGGATACATCTGATGTTCCAGGCAACTCACATTTCTACATGAAAATTTATATTCTTTTACACAGCAAAATCCCATCTTCGGGCTTCAAACTTAAACGACAAGATGCCAGCTGGGCCCACAGGAACATCATGAAGTTTAACAAGACCACATGCTGGTGCTGCACCCACATTGAGATCATCCCTGGTATCAGAACAGGCTGGAGATGAATAGACCGAGGGCAGCCCTGCCCAGAAGGATTTGAGGTGCTACTGGGTGAGAGGCTGGACATGCCCTGGCCATGAGAACTCACAGCCCAGAGAGCAAAACCAGTCCTGGGCTGCAACCAAAGCAGGGTGGGTGGCAGGGCCAGGGAGGGGATTCTGCTCCTATGCTCTGCTCTGGTGAGACCCACCTGCAGTGCTGCATCAGCTCTGGGATCCCTGCATGGGAGGGACCAAGACCTGTTGGAGTGAGTCCAGAGGAGGCCAAGATGATCAGAGGGACAAAGAATCTCTCCTGCAGGAAAAGGCTGAGAGAATTAGGATTGTTCAGCCTGAAAAGTGAAAGCTTCAGAATGACCTAATTGTGGCCTTCCTGTACCTGAAGAGAGCCTGCAAGAAAGATGGAGATTTGTTAACAAGAGCATGTAGTGACAGGACAAACTTACTGAAATAGAGTAGGTTTAGACTGGATATTAGGAAGAAATTCTTTAATGTGGTGGTGGTGAGGTTATCCGGAGAAACTGTGGATGTGCCATTCCTGGAAGTGTTCAAGGCCAGGCTTGATGGAGCTCTGAGCAACCTGGTCTGGCATAAGGTGTCCCTGTCCATGGCAGGGGGATTGAAACTAGATGATCTATAAGGTCTCTTCCAGTCCACATTATTCTATGATTCTATGATATGATTCCATATTGAGAAACTTCAGGAATGCTAGTGGCAGAGCCATTCTCCTCATAACACTACTGCTACTGAATGGATACCTCTGAAGAAATTCATGTAGGTCTTGCTGAAGCGAAAATGATACCCTGATTATAAGCTCGCAGATAAAATTCCTGAAAATTTTAGGTAATGAAATGTATATTACTTCTGCCCTTCACACTTACCCTGTATGTAAGAGATTATTATTTTTATTTTGTATTATTCTTATTTAAAAAAAGGAAAACATTTTTTTCTGATACTATGCAAAAATGCATACTTTTTTGGTATCTGCTTAAGCATTTGGTTGTGTCCCTCTACTGGTACAATAAAAAACAGCTTGTTATTATCAGTCTATATATTTATCGTTTCCATTTCTCTGATGCTTCTTTCCTGTCTTATGAGAAGTTTCACTGCTTAGAAAAATCGAAAGGCAAAGTTTAAATCACAGGAAACATGTATTTAACTAAAATAGCCCTTCCTACACTGATTCCAAGAATTTGTGTGGAGGTAAAACATACTGTAATAACAAAAAGAGATAAAACTATAAAACCCAAAATCTTTAAATATCGTAGCAATCCAAGATACATATTCATTGAAGTGAAATAGACTGTGTTAACTTGTGATGCTTCAAGAAACTAATGAGATCAAAAACATAATAAGCCATAATTTCATACAGCAAGAAGTGAGTGAAGCAAACCCCATTTCTCTGTGTGTTTCAGACTGGATGGAAGTGCTACTAAGTACATTCTAGATAAATTCTGGCCTACATTCAGTCGATTACGTCATGAGCTGGACAGAGAACAAATCTGATTCATATTTGTTGTTCTTGCTTTGACCACATTAACTACAGGCATAATTAAGTTTGCAATGAATAAAAGACTTTACCCCACTCAACCCTGGGAACTGGGACTGGGTTTTAAAAAGAAAAAAAATTGCTTATACCTTATACGAAATTTATTGCTTAGTATTCTCTTGCTCTTCTTACACATTTCTATATTCTAACAGAGGCCACAAAAAAATAACTCTTTGGTTTTAGGATTAGATTTCCACCAAGAATAACAGAGAAACTTATGTCAAGGATTACCATATCCTTCAGTCAGACTGGCCGTTATGGCCATAATACCACAAAGCAATTAGAGAAGTTTATGCTTCTGTGTGCCATTGGCCAGAACATCAGGACTTGTCACTACAACATGCTGAAGAGACTGAACCTCTCCAACATCTCATCAGATCAGGCTTCCAATTTCTTACTTACATGTAGCCCAAATAAAACAGGAAGGCAAAGGAACAATGCCTGCACTAAGCCATTTTTTACGTCCTGCAGCTGGCCAAATGGACGTGTTCTGCGTGTCCAAAGAATTCATGAAGGTCCCAGTGGTAGCTCACATGAAGGTCTGACAGTTTCCCAACAACCACGAAAGGCATACTCATAGTTTTTGTGTCAGATTGGTAAGAATGAGCTAACAGTAGAGAGAACACAGTGGCAAACAAAACTTTTTATATAGATAGATGGTCTGACAATTATTTAGTTAATCAATGTGCAGAATAGAAAAAATCTGGGGTAGAATCAAAGATATTATATGGCCTGTTTCCAAATATTTTCCTTCTGGCTAAAGCATGTCCAAGGGATACTATTTTGCAAATTCAGGATTTTTCTTAAATTCCTCTTATTATACAGCCTATGCAGTTGCCAGATTAAATATGGATATGCATTTGATTTTGCTTTTCTCAGGGATTATGCAATGTCTTAAATCATGCATGTAGCTCTGCGTTATGGCTGAACACAAATTACAGAATAGACAGAAATTTTCATTCATTTTAACAGAGTTGACTCTTTCATATGAAGCAGGAAAATTTATAGGGAATTCAATACTTCTAATTACAGATTTTCATAATATTTGTGATAAATGTATACTAAGAAGAAAAACTTTCCTGTAATTTTAGAATAGTCTGGTGATTTATGTAACAGTTCAGATGTTTGTTAAAGTTAATTCCTTTTGATAGTACAGTATTTGACCACTATTTTGTGTACAGATATAAACTTGTTTCTTTACTATACCTTTCTATATAAGCAGCTGTCTCTTTATGCAGCCAAAAACTTGCCACGTCAGGATGACCCAGTTCTCTGAAGAGCCCCTTTGCTGAAGAGAGGAAACAAGGAAAAGGTTTGGTTTGCTCACTAGAACAGCAACAATGACAACAGAGACACAAGGAGGAAAATCAGAGAACTTACTATTCTATATGCCATTTAAGTGACACGGAATTTTCTTTCTCCTTTATAATTTTTTGTTCACGTTCCCAGATAAGAAACAAAGATATCCTTTAAATGACAGAATTGCTTCTCCTCAATGGAGAAATTCTGAGGTCTTGTCATTATCATGGAAATTTGAGCTGCTGTGATCTCTCTATCATGGTATACAACTGGAGAGCTTTATTGCAAATATACTGCCCTAATGCAGAGCAAGTCTTAAGTCAGTAACGAATCTAAATAATGTAGGCTGCATTTTAGTATCTGCTATTTACACCACTGACTGCTGATCTCTGCAGACTGTGATTGATGTTTTGCTGATGCTGCTGTTTTGCCTGACAGTCATGCAAGGTAAAGATATCCCACTAAGGTATAGAACAAAATTTGAGCAGAAATGTGATACGGAGAAATGACATTAAATAAGTGTTCATGAAATTTAGCCACCCCCAAAGTTTGTCTGTAGGCAGAACTGAGTTTCTAAGTGTTGAGTGGACTCTGAGAATAAGGCATTTGACATGCTGACCTTTTCAACAAAGGTCAAATGAATAATTTGGGTAGCGCTGAGTGTTTCTCCACACCCTTCTCTCTCTAACCTGATTTTCTCCTAGGTATCTTACTTGAGTGAATATTTCAAGAGGTCAATATGGACAAAATTCAATGGCCAGCACAGTTTTGGAAATGTTCTATAGTTTTACTTTAATCTGCTGTCTAAACCTAACTGTAATTTGGACATCATGGTCAAAAAACCTTTGAAATTTTTTGATGCTTTTTCTTCTATATGAAATTTTGACGAGATGATCAACGGTCTTTTTAGAAAGTATTTAGCTACCATAATACTTTAATGACATATTTAATTGGATCACAGCTTGAAGTGGTAGCAAACTGAGTTTGCCCTTTGCTTTAACGTACCTAGGAATCCTGATCTATATTCCTGATTGCTATTGAATTTTCTAGATTTCATTATAAAATCAATAACCGTTGCACACAGTAAAATAGTTTACAAGAACTGCAACATATTGTGGACTTCTGAAAACATACTGAGCTCACTGAAGCCACCCAGGCAGCCAATTAGGAGAAAACATCTATTAAGGAAAAACAGGGCAGTCCCATTGACTGCTATTGATTTTCTCAGCCCTGTGAAAAGACAATCAATTAGATAAAGAAGGCTAATGTTACAGCTGCAATTTAATAACCCCTAAAGAAAGGAGGAGGGCTATTGATTCCTGACATGGAATGCGGAGCTTATTGAAATATACTGAACTTCACCTGTCTTATAATCAGGCCTCGAGGAAAGAAGGTCTTTTTGGGACTCAATGTAACTTGCAGCATAGAATCTCCACTATTAAACTGGCTTGGTGATGTCAGACCTAAGAGATGCAAATGAAACAAAAGTTTAGAGGAAACACAAGCCCAGGGTTGAATACTAAATCACAGGAGCTATTGAGAGACACTGTTTTGGTGAAGGTTGTTTCTCTTTTTCATACAGAAAGCACCAGAGTACCACCTGTCATTTTCAAAAGCAAAGTCAGTTTTGCCAACCACCCGTGAATGACAAATAAAGCTTTATATGAAACACAAGGGCATATTATGTGCTATTGTGTGTTCTGCTAAGTGCTAATTTATCTGGCTTGTTCTCTTCAGCAAACACACGCACAGACACATGAAATAATCCATCTAATTATGTAGCTATTTAGGAGAAAAACAAAGCAAGGTGTTTTTGTCTGAAACAGAAGGTACATGATACAACAAAGGTTTCATCAAAACCTAACACAGTTAATGAAAATAAATGAAGTGGGGTAGCTGTAACAATTTTCGAACAAATAAACTTTTCCCAGTTTTATATTTAGGGTAGACCCAGCTGCCTTTCATAAATAGTTGAGTACTTTCTTTTATTTTTTGATAGTCCTTAATTGGAAATGGCTAATAGGCCTTGTGGCTTTCCACTATAAAATCTGGTTTAAAATACCTTATATAGATATTTTCTTTATGTTCTTTTTCTATTGCTTGTATTTGATCCTTTCTCTGTCATTATATATATGCCTCTTTTTTTACCAGTAGACAGCTGCTATTCACAATAATTGCCAGGGCAGTCAATTATACTTTAAATAGGCCCACTTGAGGGCAAATGAGCGTATGGTAGTCTAAATTGTGCTGGAGACATATTATACACAAAGACTGTCATTTCAAGCATCTGGAACATGACAAATATTATTTGGAAGCAGTGCAGTGTCTACATAGTATGTGCACTCTATATCAGTATAGCAATAGCCAGTGAGATGTGTTTGCATGCTTTGCAATGCAGGTATCTATCTATCTATCTATCTATCTACAATCTATCTATCATCTATCTATCAATACCTCTCTCTATACAGATATGTATTTGTGGACAGAGACACAAACATACATGCATATGTGAAACATACAAAAATGGATGTCTAAACTGTGTAGCAAACACCTGACTTCCTCAAACGCATGCCTATTTTTACGAACTGAGAGAGAGCAAGTGATCCTCTGTAACAGGTTTTATAAAATATTAATTTTCCCTAATATTATAGAGTAGTATGGAGCAGGACACAAGGAATATACATTTAAAGTGTCAAATCAGTTAGTAATAGTTCTTTCGTGTGCGAGCAAGCATTATAAATACTCCTCCTTCACTAGGATGATAAAAAGGTTCTAGGAAAGTGAGCCAGACCAGAATAACATTAAGATCAACATAGTTAAAGCTGCATAAGAAATGTGCAATGAAACTCAAGACAGCACTGTTTTCAAGATTATGTGAATAATGAAATCTCAAACATCAGAATAGAGCATTTGGAAAAATGAAACAAATAACCAAAACCAACCAAGGCACATTTAGTACGGTGACTTATTTTTATACAGAAACAGCCTTAAAAATTTACAAATAAGCAAAATTTTCTAGTTAAGGAAATAAATAAAAGAACTAGAATTAATTTTCCATAGTGACAGTAAGTCCTTACACTATGGCAATTTACAGTACAGGGACTGATTCTGAGCATTTCCTGTTTGTTCCATTGAGAGCTCTGGTTACTGAGCATCTTTTAAGATCAGGGTGCTCATAATGGCTCAATTCCACAGGAAGAAATCATAAGATCCATCACTGCATGAATGCAATCATACAGATAAGATACATCTTACTATGTCCTTTCTGGAAAGGAAAAGTGCACAAAACTGGCCTAAAAATTTCTTCTCCAGGTGTTCCATTATTGATAACTAAAGCTCTAGCTCAAAATAGCTTTTTATTTTTAATTTATAAAAATAAAATAGCACAGTACAGGTAGCACGGTAGGAAAGAGCATCAAAAAATATACACAAGCTTGCAGATGCAATTTTAGAAAATGGATTTTAAAAAATGGAAGGGTTAGGAAGACTGTTGCATTAGCAGATCAGAACAATGCAAAAGGCAATTAAAAGCTGACAAAAATAGTGAGTTTAGCAACATACACAAGAAAAATATATGTTTGCAAGGAACACGTTCAATTCAGTTTTCCTTTCTTGCTGACTTAAGTTAAAAATTTTGGATTATCAAAGGATCATACTCATAGCCAGTGAATTTAACTTGCCTTTAAAACTTCGAAAAATCTCAGGATCTGTAAGGCATTGGCCATTTTACAGCTGAAAAACATCGTCAATAAAAAAATTTTTCAAATTAAGTATGTATTTCTCCATGATTCAGTTCTATTTCATGCCCAAAGGCAAGATGTAAGAAAATGCTTGACTGTTTGTCTCCAAAATTCGGTTTTGAAAAATCCCCCACTCAGCCATTACTTGCTTCTACAAGCCCAAGTTCAATTGATGACCTAGTTTTGAAGTTCTGGTTCTTCTTCCAACAAAAAACTTTTGATAAGACCAAAGAGCTCAGCACTTTTTCTGTGATATAAATATATCTGGAGCACCAAATAACAGCAGTTGTGTTTGGAAGGTTGTTCCCCACCTGCCTTTTATTTATAATTCTGCATACAAACATTTATATTTTAGCAGGCCACAGAGTCAACTAGTGAGTATTACTTTTTAAACTGGAGGGTTTTTGTATGGGAAGAGGAATACCTTACCTCTGATCCCTGCCCTCAGACTCTCTTGTGTAATTTAAGTGACATAGCCACTGAGGAAAAACAACCATCCACAAAAGCCATAAATGGTAGTGGGAGCAGTTTACCCCAGGAGACCTGCATGTTTGCATGAATGCCATAACCACTAGGCAATAGAAGGCTGTTTACTCACACACCCACTTCTCTCCCAGAGTTTGTGCACAGCTGAAACTGGAAAGGTAATTGCAGAAGCAAAAACTCTTCACTTCAGAAAAAAACAAAGTTACTTTTCAGTCACACTGTAAATAGTTAATAAGACAAATAACTAAATGCATTTGTTGCTCTTTCACTGCTGAATAAAATCTAAGAGAAATATGTCTTGAGAAAAATCTCTGGGCAGAAAGAGATAAAAGTATTAGGATGTCTGTATGTCACAGTCAATTAGAAGGTTACCTTCTTATCATTACTGCTTATCATAACAGGAGGAAATGGGCCCTCCTGATTGGCAGAAATTAGTTAAACCAGCTTAGACTAGATTCAAGGGCCATCTGTTCACTGCTCTAGAGACACAAATTACAAAGTCTATATTAATGACTGGAGAGAAAGTAACAAAAAGATTCAATATATTTCTCTTTGGAGGGAAAGGTTCAGTTCTAAAACCTAAAAAGTCTATCTTGTTCACAATGTCTTCTGGTCTTCATAATTTCTCCTCTATGTGTTCAGGTTTTTTTCTTTACATTGTCAACAAATGGAGTTGGTAATCATAAAAATGATGGTATAGGAATTTTTCAGTTGCTGAAGTGTCCCCTCATGTTGGGAGTGGATCAGTATAGCCCATGAGAGCCTCAAGGTCAGGAGGTTTGCTAATGTCATGAAGAGATTTTTTTCTAGAGGCTGAGCAATCTCCAGCATACCAATGAGCAGGATAGAACTGGAATCATGGAATCACAAAATGGCCTGGATTGGAAGGGACCTTATAGATTGTCTAGTTTCAATCCCCCTGCCATGGACAGGGACACCTTCCACAAGACCAGATTGCTCAGAGCTCCATCCAGCCTTGTCTTGAACACTTCCAGAGATGGCACATCCACAGCTTCTCCTGACAACCTGTTACAGCGCCTCACCACCCCCACATTAAAGAATTTCTTCCTAATATCCAGTCTAAACCTTCTTCCTAAAATCCAGTCTCTTTCGGTAGGTTTGTCCTGTCACTACATGCTCCTTTAACAAGTCGCTCTCCATCTTTGTTGCAGTCTCCCTTCAGGTACAGGAATTAGGTCATTCTGAAGCCTTCATTATTCTGGGCTGAAAAATCCTAATTCTCTCAACCTTTTCCTTCAGGAGAGATGCTTCATACCTCTAATCATTTTGGTGACCCTGCTCTGGATTTACTGCAAAGGGTGCATGTCCCTCCTGTGCAGGGACCCCAGAGCTGCTGCAGTGCTCCAGGTGGGTCTCACCAAAACAGAGCAGAGGGGCAGAATCTCCTCCCTTCTCTGCTGTCCACATTGCTTTGGATGCAGCCCAGGATACTTTTGGCTTTCTGAGCTACAAGGACACATTGCCAGGTCATGTCCAGCCCTTCATCCTCCCCAAGTCCTTTTTGGCACAGTTCTGGATCTGTTAATCCCCCAGTCAGGAGTTACCCTAACACAGGTGCAGCACATTACACTTGGTCTTGTTAAACTTCATGAGATTCCCATGGGCCTACTCATCAAGGTATTTTTTGTTCAAAATAAGTAAACATCCTTGAAAACATTATTTGTTTTAAAATGTAATATTGTCTTGAACAGTATGACATGCTATAATGGGCAAGAATTTACAACTGTGTCTAAAAAAATTACCACGAAATTGTTTTGTTTCATGTCCTTTTCTTCAGAGGCTCAGTACACTGAGGGATCACTGACTAAGCATGTTGCATATGTATGGATGTTTGTGAAAAGAAGACTGAAATGGAAAATTACCTGGTCTAGGAAAAAAAAGTCCTCACTGTAATTTCAATATCATCTTAAATGAAAAGATTTCCTTGTGTAGAAAAATGGTAAATTTCTTCACTCAAACCCATGGAATAAAGCAACCATTCCCTCCTACATAACAGCATGTTCTTAAAAAAATGTTGCCATATTATACAAAAACAATATTTACAAAGAAGAAAAAGAAGACATGAGAAAGGTTTCATCTTGAGACTTTAGATAGAGGGTGTTGGTGCAGATTGTAAATTGAGCATGTTGTGTAGCAAAAGTGAAAAAAAGTGTGTGAAAAATGTTGCTTTTGTTTTCTGCTTGTAAATGGTGAAATCCGTGGATAAATTGAAATTTTCTCAGATATGTTTGTTATTCATAACTATATGTCAAATAATTCCTGCATAATTATTGAGCCTGAACTGATTCATAAATGGCTTTTTGCTGGTGCTTAATATTTGACACAGGCTATGACTCAATGTTTTGAACTGCCTCCTTGCTCGGAATGAGCCTGACAGCTCCAGAGTTCTGGCACTACAGAGGTCAGGGAGATTACTGGAGCTGAAGAAAAGATCAAACATTTTAAAAAATACTCCTGTCATCCCTGCCATAAATGTGAAATACTCATTAACAGCAAGAACACCACATTTTTAATAAAGAAAAATATTAATATTCTTGGCAGCTGAGTTCCTTCCTACACATGCCCCTTTAACATCAGAGATACCACCACTGCTTCTGTTAAGTGATTGTATTCCTGTTATTCATTTTATGCCATTTAGTTTAGCTTTTAATACATTAATTTACTCAGTTAAATTTGCTTCTGCTTTGCCAAGCTTCTTGAGGCACGACTAACTATTAACCTGCATAAGGATAGAGATTTACCCTCTCTGAGGATCCACTATAATGGATAATAGTAACAAGATGATGACATAGAACACAACAGAGTTTAAAAAAGAGTTTACTCAAATGAATCTTTGTTGGTAAACGAGACAGCCATCTCTGAAGGTGAGTTTTTGATATATTAGAAGGTAGGAAATGAAAAATATAATCATGTTGAAAAGGCTAGACTTCTTTCTTTGCAATATAAAGGTCATTTAATAAAATTCACTTAAGGAGATGTTATTATTTTTCTTTCTAATAAAATTTCGTCTCTTTTTACCAAAATCTAAGCTCTCAATGGAAGTTCAAATACAGAAAATTTCAGTCCTCCATTTCTAGTAAACAGGTTCTTTTTTTGAATATTTGTATTGTGTTGGACAATTTTTGGTAATATTTAAGATATTATTTATATGAAATATTCAAACCATGGATTAAACAGTTGCAGAAGGGTTTCTTTAAGGATATTAGGTTTTGTCTTGGACTTTTTTTGAAGTAGTCGTTAGTGTTTCCCAACATCACGTACCCATACAAGACTTCAAGGCTTAAAAATAGCAGTTTTAAGCCAAATAATACCGCCTTAAGGATCGATTCAAGCTCAAGGGGAAATAAATGAGAACTTAAGAATGTTGTTCATCTAGAAAATAAAAAATTATCAATATATTTTCTGCATACCTTTATGATGTTTATTGAGGACACAAGAAGGGGTAAAGACTGTCAAAATTTAAACATTAAATATAATGATACAATTTTATCTCTCTTTAGCTCTCTTTAGAGCTCCGCACCTCTTCGGGCTTCGGTAGGAGCGAGGTGGAGGGAATTGTTTGGTTTTCAGTTTGGCTTTGGTTTTGTTTTTTTGTCCTTCTTTTCCCCCACAATCCCCCTCCAAATCTGGCAGATATTCAGGAAAGAAAAGATTGTCTAGATTGTTTAAACCCTTTCAGAGATTGTAGATTGCTGCTTGAATTTCACTTGGAGAGCCTGCTTGTTATGTAGAGGCATTTACATGTCCCCCATCCATCTGCTGATGGGGGAAGAATACTGTTCGTTAGGACTTTGATTAATTTTTTACAGGTGTCCAGAGCTACAATGCTCTTAAGGGATGGGCAAGTGGGACATCATTCCCTCCCACTCCTGAACACAGCTGTGTCAGTCCTAGAGAAAATCCAGCACTTCATTAGCACCTTGTGCAAGAGCCACAGATCTTTTGGCCACATAATCTATTTAGATTTTGTTATAAGAAAGTATCTAATCAATATGAATGTGTGTTTTCAACATGGAAGCTTCCTGAGTGACTCATGAGGCCTTTAAAAGACAGCATAAGTGGTCAAGGAGTCAAAGTACCTTATATTATTGAAAATTTTAATGTGCCATCAATAAGTAGGACTGAAAGATGGCTCTCAGCTCACTCAACTCTCACCACAAGAGGAATTATCACAAGTGTACTAATCAGAATTGAAGACTTACTCATTCCTTCTTGGCTGAAATTCAACTTATAAATGAAGAGTTATTCCAGTCAGTTACACCTTCAGAGAGTAAAAGGGAACTCAATTTGCTCATCTCATAGTTAAAAAAAAAGGTACAATAACTACTTAATTCCACCAGGCACAAATTCTGCAGAGATTCCCCCAGAGAATTTTTCTCTCTGGAAATGGTGTTAGACCTCACTTTTGAAGCTGCACCGAAAGAAAAATAATGACAGGAAAGACTGTCAGTGATCTTCATAGGAACTATAGGGCATGAACCTCAAAAAAGTATGTATCAGCACTTGGAATTTTCCTGTCCAAAATTTCTGCCTGTTTTCATTGACAGCAGTCAGTAGAACATGGTCCAAAAGAAACTATATTCTCTGAGAATAAAGAAGTTTGATTTTTTCAGACATTGTGGAAGACTAATTTGGCAACATTGCAAATTCTTCTCAAGTGATAAAAACAGTAAAAATTGAGGCAAAAATTTGAGTCACTTCCTTGTTTAGTATTCCAAGCTATTAATATAGATTGCCTCCTCTAGAAGAGAATAAGCTCCACTTTTCTGAACATACTTCAGTTGCGTCAGTAGCATACTAATCCTTCAAAATTTTAATTCTCCAAGATATATGCTAAAATACATTGCTACCTTTTTCAGCTACATAATTCAAATATGTTTGCAAATATGACATAACACTACAATATATAATCCTAGATCAAATCAGGTGAAAGGAAATCTTGTCAGTTGGAGCTTTCTTCGCATAGATTTTCTCGTCCTGCTGCTCTGGGAAATAGAAAAAATCAGTTCACAAGAATTAAATTTCTGTCTTTATGCTGACTTGAGCCTTGAAAATGTATGAACAAATCTGTAATTTAAAAAGTCTAATTAATAAATTTTGTGAAACGTAAAGGTGATTTACCACAGTATATTGAAGATCTTAAACCAAACAAAGAGAATACAAAGACTTCAACACTTCATTCTACCTTGTGAGTTTACAAACATAACCTATGACATGTCAGACTGAGAATTATTCCATTTAATTTACTCTATATTAAGGAATCTCACAGCTCATTAATTAAATTAATGAATTTAGTAAAACCAAAATTGCATCTAAATGATGGGGCAAACACCCTCAAAACTAAAAAATACTTAAAAATTAAACTATTATTATAATTTTACTGCTATAAACAAAAGGTGTTTGCATATATCTAAATTTTGAGTATACACAATTAAAGCTTCCTCATTTACAGCATTAGAACATAGAGAAAGGAGCTCTGGGTTTAATCCAACCATATCCTGGGCTGCAACAAAAGAAGCAGGTGAAGTGAAGTAATGCTTCCCATCTGTTCCAAAGAGACCTCACCTGGAGTACTTCATCCATTTCTGGGACCTCCAACACAAGGACATGGAGTAGTTAAGCAGGTCCAGAGGGCCACAGAGGGCTGGAGCACCTCTTCTGTGAGGAAAGATTGAGACAGTTGAGGTTCTTCAGCCTGGAGAAGAGAAAGGTCTGGGGAGACCTTACTACAAACTTTCAGTACATGAAGGGGACCTACAGGAAAGGTGGGGACAAACTTTCTAGAAGGGTTTGTTGCAATAGAACAAGGGGTAAGGCTTTTAAACTAAAAGAGAGCAGATTTAGGTTAGATTTTAGGAGGGAATTTTTTATAGTGAGGGTGGTGAAACACTGTAACAGGCTGACTGGAGAGGTGATAGGTGTCCCATCCTCAGAAATATTCAAGGTCAGGCTGGACAGGACTTGTAAGAACAAGATCTAGTTGAATGTCCCTGTGCATTGTAGGGGGGAGAGGGGGTGGGGTGCAACTAGATGACCATTAAAAGTCCTGTCCAACCCAATCTGTTCTGTGATTCTGTGATTATAAATTTACAGAGAAAATTTTCTGCTCTGGGAAAAAGCAGAATGGAATTCCCATGTAACTGCCATCTATTGACATAGGAAAACCTCTAAATAGATTCCCATTTGCTTTAAAGGGTTCTTGGATCTGTTGGATGCTTTTTTTCTTAATCTTTCCTTTCTTCTTCAGTCTCTATGTGGTCAAAGTTGAATATAAAAAATATAAAAAAATGGATACATTTTCCTGACTAGCTAAAGATAATTAGTTCGTAGGATTGGGTTGACATCATATTTGTGAAAACACTGAAGTCATAAAATTCAGGAGTGTCTTTGTCCAGGTAAAAAAATTACAAAAGGCTTTTTTGTGTTTCTCTCCACAAAGCAGGGCATAATTGAGACCACTTACACCAGTCCTGCATTTCCGTCTGGGTCTTCCAGAAAGAATCTGAAATAATCACAGAACCCACCATTTTTTAAGTCTGAAGTACAAGTGACACTCTTAAAAATTTATACCAAACAAAAGAACAATGTTTTGAAAGATATATGGATGGCATTGATATTTATTGTTGTGACTATTTGGTGGAACAGCAGGCATTTAGATCTGCCTATGTAGCTTCCAGCATTATCCAGCCAGGAAATGCAATCTCACATGCCAGCACTGCAATGCCTTTTGGACAAACTGAGTCTTTTCGGGGCAAAAATCTTCTCTTCCACATTCTAGATAAACTACATGTTTACCAGAGCTTCTGAGTTGAAACTGTAAACAAAAAAGCATGTGGAGAATTTCAATCTGAAGTGATGGAAGGTAAAAAGAAAATCCCATCATAAGGTGTTCACTCTGGTTGGCAAATCTTAGTGCTCTTGTCCCTAAGTTTCTGTGTCACACCATTGTCCAAGCGAGAGTTGAAAATTGAAAAGACAATCGGTCTCTTTGCATTTCCATTAGATTCCTTCTGTACTCTTTCAGGCTGCTGGTAGTTCATGTTTTATCTGTAAAAGCTGAAGCAGAATGAATAGTACCCTAACAAATGCATACACTTACATGTTTTAAGTGGCCAGCAGTAATCATAAACTGTATTCAAAGATTAGTAGCATACCAAAACATTAAAAATTATGATGAAATAATTACAATGTCCAGATGTGACAATATATCTGAGAACATCCTTCTCCAGTATGGGCTAATTGTTAAGTTTATCTTACTTCTTTGATCATATTTTTGGTGACATAATTTTGTTGTATCTTTTAATGGTCATAAAAATATTATCTATTATAACAGATATTTTTAGCTTTTTTCATTATTTGACAGTTTTGACAGACATTATTGATTTGGTCAGCAACTGTGGCTAACCAGAAGGGGACAACGTGACAGTTTTATGTAACAAAAGGCACAGTGTCATGTCAACTGAACTAAATGTTGTACAAAGTGACAGCAGGACAAAAATGCCTTTCAGACTTAATTTTCTGCTTCATTTTTTCTACCATCAATATATAAGGCAGTGCAGTAGGTGACACAAATTAGCAGGATAGAGCAAAAGGTCTTTTCTTGTTTCTGTTGCTATACTTGACTTTGTTCCACTAAGGTAATCGCCAATTATTTTAAGCATGAATGAAAAAGAAGAGCAGCTTATAGTAATCAACCTACCTGTTTAGGAGAAAAGATATCCCTTATCAGGATTCTTTATATAGTTCTCCTAGGTGGCTTTTTGGAAAAGATGAAAGAAAAAAGTCCCCCATCTGCTAGGTCATGCCTACAAGACACATTCTGTCAAGTCTTAAAAGCAACAAGAGCTTTGCCTGTGGGATACCTATAATTATTATGTGAAGCGGCCTTGCGCCTGCTGTAGCTCATTGTTCTGCTAACACAATCCGAATGAGAACCGTGGCTCCAGGCTGTGAGTTGATAAAGTGCAACTTTTCGATTTTGCTCTTCTATGGCTGTAGCATTGTGCAGAGTCTGTGAGTGACATCTTTGGCCTTCCTTTGGGCTGAGCAGATTGAATCTGTCATGCTGAGTTAAACAATGTCTAGGGGACACAACCTTAGCAGGGCCTGTCATTTTTTCCCACTAATTCAATCTACATTTAATCAATGAAAGTAATTTCTTGTTTGTTTAAGTCTCATATCCAACGGATCTAGAGGATCCTGAAGTACTGCACCTCCACCCTGACCTTCTCCCCTTTTAGAACTTGGACTTGTATATCAAGAATGGAATTAGTGAAAATTGCACATTTCAAGGTTGTCATGTTGCTCACTATATATTTAGTCTCTTTTTGTGTTTCTATATAATATCGGAGTGTCGTTTTCCAGTTCAGTTTTCTCAGAGATTCAGTGCAAAAGAAATTGGCTGAAGCTATATTACCCAAGAGAAACAGCAATTGACTGTTAAGAAATATAATGCACAATCTTACAGCAGCATTCAGGAGTTGTCCACATGTATATGAGAAAATATCCTCATATGTAGGATATTTCTTCCTAGGTACAGGCTATCACTGTTATTGAAAGTAACCAGCAGTGACTTATGCAAGTTCAAGGACTTTATTGATCGGTTGAGCTGGTCTTAATCAAAATCTGTCTTCTTTTCCACTCATAGTGATTAAATAAGTCTAAGAGAGCCTGACATCAAGTCTTTGACTTTTTATTGGTTCTCAGCAAGTGCTGTGCTCAGCACTTCAGTAGCCAGCAGACGCCAGGCAAGAAGTTAAAAACCCAAGGAAAGTTTTGAAAAATAAAAGATTTCTAAATCCATACAAGTTAAATTTATCAAGGAGAAGCAAGAGATCAAGTAAAGTTTACATGCTTGCTGAATGTTTTGTGGTTTTTTTTTTAATAAACAGTACAGCTTGAACAAACTAGAAGAGGGAAATCAGTAAATGTCTGATCATAAATATCGGTGGGAAAAAAGAACTGTATTTTTTAATTATATTCAGTATTTTAACCTGATTTTGCCTGGTTAATCTGGGAAAATTCTGGAAAGAAAAAAGCAAAAAAAAGAGATTCAACTATGATTATCAGGCAATATGTATTTTCTCTTTACAATGAAGTATAAATCTATAAATACATTTACATATAAAGATATTTGCAATAATTGAATGTGCTCCTCTGAAGGCATTAAGAAAAATTAAAGACATGCTCTCTACCTATTCATTCACTTCAAAACTATCCAGTTGGAAGGGGAACTCAATTATCATGGGGTCAAATCTATCTTGGCAAACGCATGGTCTAGAAAAGTTGGCCCAGCACCTTGTGCACATGAATCTTCAAAGTATTCAACACTGGGGAACCCACCACTTCTCTTGGGAGATTGTTCCAGTATCTGATTGTTCTCATTGTGAGAAATTTTCCCCTTGTGTCCAATTGGAATCTCCCTAGGAGTAACTTATGCCCATTAGGCTCTTTTTATTCAACTCCTTGTGAAAAGGTCTTCCTTCAGGAGGAGTGCCCTTGACAAAGTGTCCACTTCCGCACTCAGCTTGATATCACCAGCAAACTTTGTCAGGGTTTTTTTATCAGGATCCCACCACAGATCACTTATGAAGAAATCAAACAGTGCTGGGCCCAAAGTCGATCTCTGGGGATCAGCTGATCCCTTGGGACAGGCTGTCAGTGTGAAAAGGAGCGATGCATCACCACCCTGTGCATGCTGCCGGTCAGCCAGTTCCCCACCCACTGCATGGACCACTTCACTAGACTGTAACACATCAGTTTTTCTGGGAGGAGGCTGTGACAAAGCATACCAAAACCCATGGAGAAATTCAGGTAGACCATGCCCACTGCTCATCTCATGTCAGTTTATCAGCTTACCCTGTCACAGAAGGCAATCAGGTTTGTCATTAACAATTTGCTCTAGGTGAATCCATGCTGGCTTTTCCCAGACACATACTTCATCTGACTTGTGACAGTCCCCAGGATGATTCATTCTACAATTTATCCAGGGACTGAAGTAAGACATGAGCTTATAATTGCCTGGATCCTCCGCTAAGCCCTTCTTGTTAATGGGGGTGACATTAGCCTTCTCCTATTTTTCTGAGAATCTCCCTCAATCTCCTTGACATCTCTAAGATTATGAAGAATAGCCTTGCAAAGAAGTGAGCTCTCTTGACACCCTCCAGTGGATATTTTCAGAGCCTGTAGATTTGTAGTCAATTTCTTGGACCTTATCTCCTGGAAGGCAGTGTACCTCTTGTGACCCCCTGTCAGGCCAGCAGATGCACACCTCAGTGTCCTGTAACAGGGTCACCCACTATTTTCTGGTTGTTTTCCATTTGATGGTATACTCTATGTGCTTCTGGTACAGTTTCTCCTTGAAAACCTTGCTTATGGCTTAAAGCTTCATCTCTGGTTTTGATTGTAAAAAGACCAAAGGGTGAATGCTGCAGCAGAATCCTGTTTGTGTGGGTCATAGGTTGCCATATTTTCGGTGGTATCCCTCATATGAACATGGTTCTGAAACTACTTGTCTATCACCATCTAGGCACCTCTAACAGCACAGAATTTTTCCTTCAGCTCAGATAGCTGATGCAACAGATATCAACCTGCGCACATTTTTTGCAGGTACTTGCCTTTTCTCTAGGAGAAAGGTGTGTGCACTTGTTACTACCTACTGACTGTACTGTTACCTTCCTTATCTTCTCCATCTGAATGTAAGGATAAACTTTCTCAGGGGCTTTCTCTGTAGTGGTTTTAATGCTGGACCTAGAGCACATGTGTAGATTTGTGGCACTACAGGCAGTGTGCAGAGACCTTCTCACATGTCCTCCTCCACAAACCACTGCACCCTCTTGATTTCTGTTTGCCCTTCCTGGTCTCCTCTATCCTGGGGCAGTTGCCCCCGGCAAGCCCAAGCTACATCAGCTTTGCTTGCTGCCAACTTCTGGTGCACTCTGTGCTCTCTGTTGATTTTCCCAGATTCCGGGAATATTGCTGCACCCCTGGATCCAGCACCCAGTTATAGAATTTACTGCAACCTCCATGTACCTCAAGACCGAGTCTTTGTTTAATGCAAAAAGATCACAGAACCAAGAACATACTGAGTTGGAAGGAACCCACAAGTATCACTGAGTCCAACTCTTGGCCCTGCACAGCGCTATCCCCAAGAATCACACCATATGCCCAAGAGTTTTGTCCAAATTCTTCTTGATCTCTGCCAGGCTTGGTGCGGTGACCACTGCTCTGGGCAGCCTGTTCCAGTGCCCAAGTGGAGCCCTTTGGGTGAAGAACTTTTTTCTAATATCCAGGTTAAATCTCCCCAGACACAACTCCAGGCCATTCCCTTGGGTCCTGTCACTGTCACCACAGAGAAGAGATCGGTGCCTGCCCCTCCTCTTCCCCTCACAAGGAGGTTGTAACTGCATTGAGGTCTCCCTTCAGTTGCCTCTTCTCCAGTCTGAACAGACCAAGTGACTTCAGCTGCTCCTCACACAGCTTCCTCCCAAGGCCCTTCACAATCTCCATGACCTGCTTGTGGACACTTTCTGATTGTTTCGTGTATTTCTTATATTGTGGCACCCCAAACTGCCCCCAGCACTGGAGGTGAGGCTGCCCCAGTGCAGAGCAGAGCAGAGCAGAGCAGAGCAGGACAATCCCCTCCCTTGCCCGGCTGGCCATGCTGTGCCTGATGCCCCCAGGACAGGGTTGGCCCTCCTGGCTGCCAGGGCACTGCTGACTCATGGCCAACTTGCCATCGACCAGGACCCCCAGGGCCCTTTCCATGGCACTGCTCTGCAGCCTCTCATTCCCAGTCTGTCTGTGCATCCAGGGTTACCTCCATCCCAGGTGCAGAATCAAAGAGTACGGCACTGAGGATGGAGCCCTGGGGAACCCTACTTGTGACAGGTTCCCATTTTGGTGTCACCCCAGTCGCTGTGACCCTTTGTGCCTGACCCTTGAGCCAGTTGCTCACCCATCACAGGAAGCGTTTTCCCAGCTGTAAGCTGGACATTTTGTCCAGAAGGATACAGTGAGACAGCAATAAAAGCTTTACTGAAATCCAAAAAGATCATATCAATTGGCTTCCCCTGATCAACTGAGTGGGTTACCTTGTAATAAAAGGAAGTAAGATTTAATAAGCAGGACTTTCCTCTCATGAAGCTGTGTGGGATGCGACCAAGGCTTCATTGTCTTTCAAATGTTCTTCAATTCCCCCCACAATAATCTTCACAACTTTACCAGGCACTGGAGAGAGACTTACAGACCTGTAGGTTCTGGGCCTCCTTGAAATTTGCCCTTCTTGAAAATAAAGACAACGTTCACCAGCCTCCTTTCCAGATTCCCAAGACTACTCAAAAATCATTGAGAGAGGTTTTGCACTGACATCTGCCAGCTCTTTGAGGATTCTAGAATTAATCCCATCAGGCTCTATAGATTTGTAGGGATCTAGCTGCAGCAGCTGATACTGCACAGTTTCAGGGTTGATGGGAGTTGATAATTTTCTCACAGTCATGTGTCTCCAGCTCATGGCACTGAGACCCCTTTGTTTTCTCATCAGTATTAAAGACAGAGGCAAAGAATGCCTTGCCCGTGTCCCTGTTTGTGAGGTGACCATCCTCATTCTGTAATGGGCTGATGTTATTTTTGCACTGCTTTCTAACATTAACATATTTGAAAAAACTCTTTTTTTGTCCCCCACATTTCCAGCCACCTTCAGCTCCAGTTCAGCTTTGGCCACACAAATTTTCTACCTACAGTGACAAGCACCACTTGTCTTGTGTTCTTCTCATGTCACCCAACCTTGCTTCCACTGGACATATATCTTCCTTTATTCTTTATGTCCAATAAATGGTTCCTTTTCAGACAAGCTGGTCTTCAGCCTCACCTGCTTGACTTGTGATATTTGGATACCAGAACAGCCTTCGAAGAACCTTGGTAGCATTCTACAGCTGCCTCACTTTGTGTCTCAAGGAATTTTGATTATTTCCTATTTATGTTAATAGAGAAGGTATAGGAAGAGCTTCCTCTAAAACTGCAAAGCTGAGCAGCTGGCAGCAAATTCTGTTTACTCAAAGAATGCTCAATTCTTCTTCCAATAATGCTAAATCTGAGGCAGCACAGCCAGACTGTTAGCACATCTTGCCAAAATAAGAATCAAAGAGGCAAAAGTGAAATTTTCTGACCACATCTAACAGATCTCTTTCTTGGAACATGGGAAGCTCCACTCACATGAGCCAAAGGGTAAGGAAGGACTTTGGCAGTGTTAAGGGCATTAGGTGTCTGTTAGCAGAAGCTCAGTCCCACAAAACGGCAAGCTCACTCAGCAGGACTCTGTGCTGAGGGAGTGCATGCAATAATGGCTTAGGGTCCTAATGCAATCTGTCTCTGCTTGGCTTACAAGCATGGACTCAGGTTATAACAGAATTAGTAAGAATATATGACAGAAATAAAATAATATGATTTTATTCCAAGATAAATGAAAGGACTGCGTGGCAGGGAGGTTTCAAAACAAAGTAACAAAGTTCATTTGATTTTGGGAGGCAGTAACAGTACAGCACATCACTACATTTGGTTTACCAGGTGCAGGTATTTGACATTCAAAAGACACAGGATGCTCAAAAAATGCCAGACAAATTAAAAGGAATTTGAGGAAAACTAATATGATTGATTAATTTTATTTTTTCATATTTAACAGCAGGAATACACACACCTTAAGGCTGGAACACCTTATGAGCAGCTGAGTATATAATGAAAGCTACTTAGAACTAGCAGAGATTTTAAAAATCCTTCCACTTATCAACATACTTAGATCATAAAATATGGAAAATTATTCCTATCATCTAACTTATTACTTTTGGAAGTAGGATTGATCAAATTTTCACCACTGTTAACAATATGATCTTATTTTTCCCTAAATCATTTGTCATTTTAATTACTTTTCAAGTGTGTCCACACACTCTTACATGGGAAATGTACATGCAGACTCGTGAACAAGAGGCTGGAGAGCATCTCCACAGAAAGTGACCTGAGAATCCAAGTTGAATCCAAGTCAGCAGTGCCCTGGCAGCTGGGAATGGCTGAGATCACTTGGTCTGTCCAGCCTGGGGAAGAGGAAATTGAGGGAAAACCCCATCACAGTCTAAAGCTTCTTCGTGAGGAAAAGTGAAGGGGCAGTCACTGCTCTCTTCTCTCTGGTGACCAATGAAAGGACCCAAGGGAATGGCCTGAAGCTGAGTCGGGGAAGGTTTAGGCTGGATATTAGCAGAAGTTTCTTCACACGGAGGGTGGTTGGGCACTGGGCCAGGCTCCTAAGGGAAGCAGCTGTTGCACCAAGCCTGACAGGTTTCAAGAAATCTTTGGATGATTCTCTCAGGCACGGGGTGTATTTCTTAGGGCTGTCCTGTGCCAGTCCAGGAGTTGGACTATGAAGATCCGTGTGGGTGCCTTTGAGCTCAGGGCATCCTATGATTCCATGATTTCAGAATCAGGGTGTAATTCAGGCCAGTTAAAGTTGTTTGGGCTTTTTTTTAACCTGCTTTTCTCCTAAAAATTCCAGTAATGAAAGAATAGGAGTACAGCCCAACTGTACTGATACTTCACATCAAAGAAGATCAACATGTGTTCCATTGTCAGTCAGTTTGTAAGAACTTCACTGGGTAAGCTCTAGGACACCTATAATATTCAGCATGTATATAAACATTCGGCTGACTGGTGCCTACATTAAACAGCAAGTTTCACAGCAATTTTTCTGTGGCCTGACCTGCCCTGCAAATTACAGAAATATGTTCTCATCCTGGCAGATTTTTCCTGTTCTGTCGCTGGAGGCGGATAAGCAGGATGTGCAGGATGGCATGCTGAAACCTCCAAATATGATATTTGGAACGGGATCCAAATCATGTTTTCAGAACATGTTTATTTGGGGCTTGTTTCTAGACCATCTCTCTGCAAATGCTTCCTTCCTTCACACATTTTTACCAGATCTATTTGATGTTATAATTACAACCATGTTATAAATAAATGCAATGCCAAAGAATGATAACGAAAAATAAATGATAAATTATTCAAGAAAGTCTTGTCTTTAAACTCCTACTACATTTTCATCAAAAAGAGTCACAGAAAAGAAGTTCCAGAAAAAAAACCAAAACCAAACATTCATGAAGCAAGTGAAAAGAAATTGTTAATTTGTATTGTACATCACATAAGGAGCAAGAAATGCCTGGGTTTGTTTCAAATGCTTTTTTACCTTAGTATTTCTGGACAGCACTTGCACCTTCAGAACAGTCACAAAATTCCTATTCTCTTCTGCTCTCCCATCAGGAGCCTCTGCAGACCTTGCACAAGACCATTTGAGGAATAAAAGAAAGTGGAGCAGATGGGCACAGACAAATGACATAAGGAGAGGTAGCACCTTTGCCTTTTTAACTTGTTTTTAAATACTTAGCACAGTGAAGTTCTATAAAAATGTAATTTTGAAAAGTAGAAATATTCCAAGGAGACACTGGACTGGAGACGTGCCAGCCAAAGATCATATATGCCTTTAGAAAATTCCTACTGACTGGTTTGAAATGCAACTGTTAGGAAAGAGAGGGAGAGATACTAGAGTGAGGAAATACAAACAAACAAACAAACAAACAAAAAAGTCTGAAGGGGGAGCAAAATCAAGTGCCAAGAAGGAGGAAGGAAACTCAGAGTTCTCCCAGAACATTCTCATAAATCTCATTCCTGATTTGCACAGTGAAGAATAACTACTCTCCCTCAAGCACCCCAGGTGAGACACAAGTGTAACAGAAAAATGTTCTGTTTGTACTTCTTTGTGCAGCTAAAAGAAAATGTGAATGTTCATGGTTCATGGTTATTTCAGATGTATATTAATCTTAGTTTTTACATAAAAGCTGTGTTGAAATTTTGGTACTAATTAAAATTTCTTGGTCCATCAGAATTAAAGATCATACTCCTAAATGTAATAAATTCAGCCGGTAAAAAGTGGCAACAAGAAAATAAAGACAAGTTTAATTCCTCACAGATATTGTCATACAACTATCTTTTTCATGTTTTTCTGGTACATGTGCATAGAAGTCTGAGAAGGGAATCAGCCATATTTCTTAATAAACATGTATATAAATATATAATGCATTGTCCCGGTCTAGTGATAAAATTCTCTAGGTAAGGAGAGCTCTGAACAAACGCCCCCCTCCCCCACCCACCACAGAATTTCTGAGATGGAAGTGAAGAAAAAACTATTTATTTAACAAAACCATGCAGAGTGCCCTGCTAGGCACAGGGGGAAGGGGAGAGCAGGGTAAAAGGAGTTATTAAACCTGAATAAAAAGCTGGTAATCTTAGTGTCCTTTTCTTCAGATGTACTTTCTCCTCCTTAGGCCCCACCTTGGGGCCTGGGCAGAGCTGCCCGGAAGCTCTGCTGTCCTCCAAGCCCTTTTGGGTTTTGGGGGCGACGAAGCAGATTGAAGAAAAGGGTCCAAACAAAGAAAATATTATGAAAAAAGGAAACAGAAACAGAGCTGCCCACTCTGACAGCCGTTGCAGCGCGCTGTCTCCCCAGAGAGAGAGAGTCCCCCCCCCTTCCTCCCCAGCAGCGAGGCTTGGGGAAAAAGTTTTCAAAACAGCCCGCTCTTTGCTCTGTGGTTGGGTATAGTTAAAGTCACAGGACCACATTATTTTTTGAGCATATAAGCTAACGATGGGGAATACCGGATTATCATAACATCACTCCAAGACAAGCATAAATAAATATAAATATAATCTGCACCGATTGTGCAATGTCAGTTCTAGAACATCTGGTTTCATTTTCTTTCAATTAGATGTCAAAACTCTACTGGGTATATCCTGATTATAAAAGCCATTATGAACAATTTCTGCCCATGATGCAAAAATCATGATAATATTCACATTCTTTATTTTCTTTGAAGGTGTAAAAGACTGATCCTTAGTAGGAAGCTAACTGTATGTGCTCGTTTCAGCTAGGATAGACTTAACTTCTTTCATAGTGGCTGATATGGGGCTGAACACAGGGTTGATAATATAGAGATGTTTTTGTTATTGCTGAGCAGGGATTGCACAGAGCCAAGGCCTTTTCTGCGAGGAAACACAGCTGGGACTCCAACTGACCAAAGTAATAGTCCAGACCATATGGCATCATGCTCAGTGTATAAACTGGGGAGAAGAATGAGGAGACATTTGAAGTGTTGGAGTTTGTCTTCCCAAGTCACTGTTACATGTGATGGGGCCCTGCTCTCCTGGAGATGCTAAACACCTGCCCGCTTGTGAGAAGTTGTGACTTAATTCCATGATTTGCTTTGCTTGTGTGTGCAGCTTTCGCTTTCCCTATTAAAATGTCTTTATCTCAACCCATGATTTTCATAGGTTTCACCCTTCCGAGTCTCTGCCCAATCTCTCTGGTGGGGAAGTGAGCAAGTGGCTGCCTGGGGCTTGGCTGCTGGCTGGGGTTAAACAACAACATTGCATCAGTTCTAAATCTTAATAACGCTGATTATTGTTATCATGGACAATAGATATTTTAAAACTGCATTTAGCTTTTTCAGATATTAAAGACCACTTACAAGCAGGCAAGTGAACAAATCTCGATATGTAAAAGACACATCAAATTAATTATGTGCATGACTCTCTGAACCTGAGAATTCCACTAAGAATTAATTTAACCTTCTAGTTTTTCCCTCTTCTGCAGCACCTTTAGATAAAAGTGGTTCCATAGGACAAAAACTATAAGGGGCCGTTGACGTAAGAGGTACTTCTCTGCATTCAGCATTGATGTACCTGGTGAGAAGAAGAGTGGAAGATTCTAAGAGTTTTCTTAATACAAATAATATCAGGAGTGCTACTTCTAAACCTTGTGAGTCCTTCGCTACTTCTCTATCAGCCAGACAAAGACTATGGTTCAGCAAACAGGAGCAAAGTATCATCCATGAAAAAAGACAGCCTTTCTACAGTCTGCCTCCTCATGGGAATCTAAACAAGATGGAGACATGGCAAAGAAGGGAATTGTTAGTAATTGGAAAGAATAAACCCTGGCTTATTGTTCTACTCTTGGTTTTGTTGTGGGTTTTAGGGGTGGGGGGGAGGTGATTTTCCTTTCCCTCCCATAAATCTTTCTTTTAGTGTGACCTCATGTGCTTTCTGTCTAGCTTATTCTGACTTTCTGTGCAGGGAGGTAGTCTGCTCAGTGTCAGAACACAGGAGTATTCAAAGAATGTCACAGTTTCATTTCCACAGAGGTTTTATATTCTGAAGGAATTCTATTTTAATTTTTGTAAATAATGTTTAAAATGCACATAAATTGAGCTGTGACCAGAGTCTATCCTCATTTGAGTTTGGGGGTTTACATTGTTTTATGATTTAAAAATTATTCTGAAGCAAAACACGAAATCTTTTCAAAACCTTGCTCCTCCCAGTGCCATAAAGCATGATTTGATTGTATCTCCATTCATCATTCTGATCCTTTATACTGAATCAGGCTCAAAATATTTTCGATTGATTTACAGTATGTATTTTACATTCTAACCAATTATATACTATGAACTAAATATTATACTAATGCAAAGACATTTAAAAATGCATTTGTTCAGAAAAGTACCTGTGTAAACTAGACTACTTGGGAAAGCTTAGGTACAGTTAAGTAAAGGATGAGTTCTCAGAACAGGAATAAATATAGATGATAATTATTACTTCCAGGTGAAGCTAGGGAACTTGGTTCTAGAGAAAAATATAGGAGGAAAAGGAATGCAGTTGCTACACATTAATTCATTGGCACTGATCTCTTCCAATGTGTTCCTCCTTACTCACCTTGTCTATACCACACTACCCTTAGATTCTACTCCAGCGCTACTCAACACTCCTCTCATTTGATGGCTTTAATAATTTGACAACATTCCTCTTGTATCTTAGGCACACTCTGTGGCTTCAAAACCATAAAACCATCCAGCTAAATGTCTACAACTCCAGTGCAAGAAAAGCATCATTATTTGCAATTCTGTCAACTTTGCATCATCTCCTGCTCTCCGTAATCTTGACTCCAAACTTGACCTTTAAGATTTCACCACCACTTTTTTCATAGTGTCAACTTTTCACAGAAAATCTGCTAAAGGGACTATTTTTATTAATTTCATTTTAGCTTAATTCCATGTCTCCTTCTATTTATACACCTCTGAGCCCCAAAAGATGAAGGATATTCCTGTCCGCCTTCAGCAGTCTGTTAAGACATACATGTTCTTCCATCTTTGCCCTCCTACATGCCTAATATAATAAATGAGCTTGTAACAGCCATTTTTTACCATGCGTGCACCTGGTAGTATTTACTTCACCAGCCCTTTGTTTACTTCTTTATGGCCTCTACCACAATTTCTTCTCCTCTTACTCACACTGGACACTCTGTAAGAGCAGCCCACTGTTTTGTGGAGCCAAATTCCTTCCACTGAGTTGCAAATATTTAATCAGCACAGATCATTGTGAGTAAGAAATAGGTAACAAACCTTCAGCACATTCACAAATATTCTTTTCACACTGGACAAGCTCTCATAGGATAGAAAAATGTTTATATGCTCAGACTGACTTAGCTGTTATATTAATTATAATTAAATATACATATACACATATACATACACATATATTTATAGATATATGTAATACTTGTGAACAGGGTCCAGAGGTGGAATGAATTAATTTCTGCTGGTGTCTGTCTCTCAAAATCTGCTAATGAGATAATCAACAAAATTAATTGCTAGATAGATGAAGTTGGAAAATGTAAGTCCTACCAGTTAAAAAAAAAAATCTTTGATCCTTAGCAAACTGTGATTTTTTTCCTAGAAATATGATGCAGGTGATACAAACTTGAAAGCTTACCTTCCTAAAAAAACAATTTTTTTTAAAAAAGAGGTATGTTTGGAAGGAAAGAAATATCCTTTACCTGTCTAAACAATGCTTCACTTATATCATTGGGCTACTGCAGTTACAGTATTAAATCAATGAAGTGAATGGGTTAGTTTTCCAAAGGTAGAAGTTAAATACCATTAAAAAAATCGTATATCATATCAGACACACCAGGCAGACTACAAGAGTGCAGTAAAAAATAAAAATATTTAAACACACAGAATTAGAAAAGACAAAGAAAAGACAGAATACTAGATAGAAAAGTCAGATTCAGAAGAAAACAAAATAACTTAAGCATTGTACTTGATAAAAAAATAGGAAAAATAGCAAATCCTCAATAAGAAGCACCATTTGAAAACAAAGGACAAAGTTCTACAAAGCTCAAATTAAAAAAAAAAAAAAAGGGAGACTCAATTCCCTGTGAAAGAGAACTATACATTTTTCCCCAACTTACTTTGATAAACTCTAAACCCAAGAAAATTTCTTTAGGCTTTCTCCATTTAATATAAAAAATTTAACCTCTCATTTCCATTCCCCTTTCTACTTGTAGCAATTTCATTAAATTACTACAATAATCAGCTGAGACCCATTAAGTGTTAGTTTGACCTGCTTCTCAAGTATCTAAGCAGATGCAGCTGGAACACAAACAGATGGAAGGTGTAAATGAGAAGATTCAATTAACATTTTTTTTCTCCTTCTCATATGAGTTTCAAAAAGAAACTCCCCCAGGACTGAAAGTGATCCCTTAATTTAAGAAATATATTTTTTTTCTATTCAAAATAAGAAATATTAATGTCATTTTATATCGTTTGGTTCAGCCTGGGAAACTAAGGGCTAGCATGTTCAAGATATGATTACCAGAACAATGAAATCAAGTTGGACCAAAAATGGGCAACTACCATCTAACAACCAAATAAGAGAGCCTTATGCATCTTTAACCTAGAGATGAGTAAAAAATTTGTAGGAGAGTTCGCTGCACAATGAGAAATTAATGTATTATTTTATCAAACACAATACAAATCTAACTTCCATGTATCAAGATGGTCACAGACATGACAGACCTTAATCCCATTTGATGTTGTTTGGTACAGATCTGCTTTCAGTGAAACTACACTGGAGGACCAGTATAGTAAAGGGAAATATACACAAATTACTTTTATTTAAATATTAACCTTAAGAGGTGATTCCAGCTTAATTAAAATTCAGACACTGCCTAAGCTTCTGATTTCCATCATCACACCCTATAACTTAAAACTTATAAGATTTTTTTATGAGCAAGTTGTAACAAGGTCTATAAATAATACCTTGCCGGTATCCTGAAATAACATAATGACATTATATTGCAATATATTTCATAAACAATATCCACATCTGTAATGTAAAAAAGAAATTACACCAAAGCCCATGTTTATCATACCTTCATTTATTATCTGCAGTGGCAAAATTAGAGCTTTAAAGGAGAAATTCAAGTTCTTTTTTTAGTTGCTACAAGAGCCAATTTCAGGAATTTTCATTCCCCTAAGATCTTTAAATTTTCCCTTCTGTGTGTTACAGAAGTTAATGCACATTCATAACCCTATAAAATATACCTCTGAATTTTCCAAGGCAGTACTTTACCTGCACTATGATACCTTGAATATTATTATTGTTAGTAGCATTAGTATTATATATTATTATATATATAATAATTATAAATATAATTGTAATTATTATAATAGATGTGTGTTTCTCCTATTTGCATCATTTATGTTACTTGTTTTTCAATCTCTTGATTGAAATCTAATTTGTAGTAAGCATATATTCAAGCCTTGCTTAATCAAATTATAATGAATGAAATAATGAGAACTTCTTTTCTATGTGTCTGAGAACATACATGGGACAACCTGAAAAAGGACTTAAATAGTTGAGGATTTTCTGTAAAGTAAAACATCTGACCTGGGAGAGATTAAGAGGTCTGTCTTAGAATGTGTATGAAAGAGGGCATATTTTCAGAAACAGACCCCAACTCAGAATACCTTGTAACTCTCAGTTTTGAGGATGCAAGAACAATAACTGACTTCAAAATCCAAATGCAAATCAGTCAATGGAAGAAGAAGGAGCTGAAGTAATGTATTGGAAGACAATAGAAGCGATTTCCATCTTTCTGATCAATCCAATAAACTTATTTAGATAAATTTCTAAACTGAGCTTGAGAACACGGAGAACAGATTGGTGGGTGCCTATTTCAGGAATCTCAGAATTTAAGTGCAAAGCTGCCTCATAGCACCACAGGTCAAATGTTTGCACACAGTCTCAGAGCAAGTATTTGATATTAATAAGGTGCTCCAGTCCCTAATCACCACCTCAGCCTTCTATTGGACTTGCTCCAGAAGCTCCATACCTCCCTCGTGTACTGGGGAGCCCAGGAACAGACACAGTGCTCCAGGTGAGGCCTCACCAGCACTGAGCTGAGGGGCAGAATCACCTGCCCTAGACATGCTGGCCTAATGTATCCCCAGATACCACTGACTTTCTTGGCCACTTGTATATAAAATAACTGTAAAGGAATCAATTAGGACTGTTCCAGCTGAAAAAAATTATCTTAAAAAAGGTAGCTAAAGATGATGTACCTTGATTCAAATATTATTTCACAGATTCCTAGGAGTAAAAAAGAAGAAAGTTTGCTACTGGGGAGTGTACAAGTTTTTGATGAAAGTAAATAAGGGTAATAGAATTTATAGCTTTAAAATTTCTTTTTATTAAAATTTCTTCATAACTAGAATTCTTACACTTCCAGCGTTTCAGTTAATATGCTGATAATATATGGCTGCTTTTCCATGCTAGTGACAATGATTTAGTTTTACATTATTTTTTTACCTCAAGGATTTATTTATAAGAAAACATTTCTTCACAAAATTCTTTATGATACTAAGCCACCATGAACACTCACTTCAGACAGCTCTTCCTGTCCCTTGAAAATGTAGACATCTCTTCACCAAACATGGCAATTGCTTTATAAAGCACTGCAACTCTGCAACAGCAGAAAGTATGTGCCAGCAAATCAGCAGAAGTATGTGGCAGACTCTTTATCTGGTAACATAAACATCTACAAGTGGTCTAGAGAGACAGACAAAATATGACTTCTTACACTCAAATGTGGCTGAGAAGTAATAATGTCCTAGAAAAGACTGTTTTGCTTTATAAGCATAAGTGGTCTGGTTCTTAGTTTTACTTTTCTCCATAGAGTAAGGATAGAGCACTCTCTGTTTGCAAATGGTTTTGGAAGAAGAGGAAAAGTTAACATTAGTTTCTAATAAACACTGCAGTTAACAAAAAAAGCAATACTGAATTTTCTCAGAAGTTGCATGGTGAGTGAACAGGAGCAACTGAGTACACAGTATGGGCATGGTGCAACAGCAAGTGAAACGGTGGAGATAAAAGAGGAATCTCTGCATGTTCCGAGTTCCTATATAAAATACATAATGCCATTCTTCTGCTTTGTGCCTGGCAGTATGCAATGTGGTGATTAGGAAAAAGCTTCATTGAACTCTTTCTCTCTTGTATACAAAAGAGATGGACTGTACACAATAATGTATGTCTAGACTATCCTTTGAGAATAGCCCCCAAGGCCATCCTTACAACAGGATTTGCTGTTCAAATGGACAGTGAACGTGAAAGCAGAATCCAAGAGTGCTGAGCGAGTGCTAAGGGAGCAGACTTCAGGCCACAGGGGAACCAGCCTAGACAAGCTGCCTGGGGGCTGCCTGGAGACCTGCATGTATGGAAAGCAGAGGCATGGTTCCCTGCTGGCAGCCACCTACCCACAGCTGAAGAGCCCTATTGCGGTTTGAAATGTAAATTATTGTGAAGAAATATTCAGGGAATTTAAAATTAGTCACTTCAGCAAAGTGCATACCCAGATAAGAATATGTAATTAGTTACATTTTTAAAAATTGCATTTAAAGAAATTATATTATCCATCTACTTACAGGTTGCTCTATAGATTTTGTTTCTCCCGAAATTGGGTCTCAAATGAATATGTATTTGATTTGGTTACTCTTAAAACTAATGGCTTGCCAATAGCTAAATTTTTACTGTCAGTAACATCTATGTTCCCTCTCTTTCAGTGCATGTCTTATGAAAGAAATGTACCGTTTATCAGTGTGTTGAGGACACATGCAGACTGAGGTCATACAGAATGTGCATGGCATACTGCAGCATGCTGAGAGCATGTCGGCTTTTAACAGGCAGAATCCTCACTATATTGATGGGAATAGTTACACCTCTGTGGCAAATCGTCACACAAAGTCATCAGACTAGAGGGAACAATGCAACTTATGCACAAAGAAAGCGTAAAGGAGAAGGGCAAATTTTTTTGAAAATTGATAAGGTTGGAAATAGATGTCCTTCAGTGCTGGATGTCTTCCAGCTTCACTCCTGTGTTGGAGCTACACATCTTAACCTAGTCATGCAGGGTTATTCCAAGGACAGACCTCGAAACCTTCCTTTGTTAGGGAAACTTCCGTGTCTAACCATCCAAGAGTCACCAGAACCTGAACTAGGAGTGAGGCCCCTTTGCATCTGGCAGCACCAATGACCTGATGGGTGCCCAACTTGACTTCCTACACACACCATTCACAGTCAGACAAGCTTCCTCACTCATTTAACACCAGATTTCCCATAGCAGAGTCTCAGACATTCAGATCCTTAAAATTGTTTAATATATAAATAACAAAATAATAACTTGAGCTGAGTACTTCCAAGGAGGGAGCCCGTGTTAAGGACAACCCGAGCTCTGATTACGCTCACCTTGTAAGCCATGAAAGTCTGGAGCCTTCAGCTCGTGCTGTGTCTCTGAGTGCTGATCCCTGGCTGCAGGTCCCTGTGCCCTTTGTTAAACAAAAGGTTGACAGTTCAAGGCACCTCTTGCCTTGGGCTCCTGCCACCCCGAGCTCAACCTGCAGCTTCACTGCAGCTGCACCCAGAGCTACCTGCTCTGAATGCATCCCTGAACACCTTAGCCAGCAAAGATCTTTCTTTATTTGTTGTCTCCAGAGACAGAACTTGAATCCATATTCTGCTGAACATAAGCACTGTCCCACAGTTCTGTGGTCATTAGTGAAATGTTGTTCTGTCTCTCGCATCCTCAGTGACCTATACCTACTCCTTCTATCTGAAAAAATTCTAGAAGAAAACTTTCTAGGCCACTCTCACCATGTTTGGATGAGTCATTATGATCAAGAATCTCTATTTTCTTAATTTTAACACCTGACTGACATCAAGTTTAAAAACACAAAAGCAGCAAACTGTACTACTTCTGAAGCCAGTGAATACCTCAGGGTCTCCACCTCCTATCTTAATGTACACGGCTAGGCTTTTTTAACACGGTCACATTCCAAAGTCATTTTGAGCTCTTTTAGTTACTTTTTCTTTCTTTGGTCTGGTAGTTTCATTCTGAAAATTTCACTTGACTTTCTCTTCTCCCTTGCATATAAATACATTCAACACTTCAAAATTATTTTTAATGTTCCCATATTAAGCTCTTCTCTCTCTTCCCCTTCCTACTGTACTTTAGGACCAATAACCCAGCAATAACTGCAGATATGCTCTTTCATATCTTTAAAATATGTCTGCCATTCATCATCTGAGGTGTGAGCAGATATCCTACAATAACCATTATTTCTGCATTATGAAAGCAGTGATGGATCAATAGCAGGCTACTATGGCAGCAGTAATGAAAGTTTCTTGTTCATTGACTGGTCACACTGATAGCAATATAATTAATGGCTCCATGAAAAATTTAGTCCTATATTCACTTTTAATTTATAGTGTTGTGTATTCTGGTATGTAAAAATACAGAAAGTGTAATGAGTGATATGCTTTATTTTCTTTTCTAATATATTCCAAAAGACAACAGACTCAATCTTATGTTTAGTTCTACCTAAATAACTCCTGACTTGTGGCCTGTCTACCAAAAAAAAGTCAGACCCGAAATTCTGTGTTTTCCCAATAATTTCTTGTTCCTGCAGTTGCATTGGACTCTTCTTTTACTTGATTACAACCATTCCTATTTTTTACGTGTAAGGACTCCATGCACAAGAACTGCAATATTTTTGATATTTTAATCTCGGCAATGTTGACCAAAATGATCATTTTATATATATCTTGTTTTAGAATGTGAAGTCCAGCTGGGCTCATTCTAATAAAAAGCCATTTACACGAACAGGTATTCTTTGAGGAATTAGAATATTTACATCTTGTTCTCATTCAGGAAACAAAAAATGTGCAGTCTTAATTCATGATTAGCTTAAAAAGCACATAAAGACTATTTAGGTCAAGTTTTCCAATGTAATGTTTTAAAGGGAGAACAAGATGACCTTAAAAATTAATGCAATTTATTGTTTCAGAAAACCATTTAAAAATATATGGTGACACAGAGATAATTTTTCAAAAACAATGTTTTAAGATACCTCTGTAAGTGTATTTATTATGATCCTAGCCAAATAAATAAAGAAGTTATATATTTTACCAACAAACTTTTAGGAAATGTTCCTAAAAACCACAAGACTCACAGAAATCTTCAACATATTTTATCATTGTGCAAAGTAAAAGGAAATATTTTTCAAATGTTCTAAGTTATTCAGGTACTTACTGTCTGATTCTAGAAATACTTCATTAAATGTTTTTAAAAACTATTTAGACATAATTGTGGGGATGGTGTATAACTAGGATATTGAAAATCCCATTATGATTGATTCACACTCTCAGGTACCCAGATATCTTAAAAGTTGAATTTTACTAATGACTGTTCAATGCTCTTTCTGCTTTAAGTGAAACTTAAGAGACTGAGAGTTTAAGACACTTCCAAAATATACCGTGCACTTACAAAACACTTAATTTTTACTCGATAAAAATATTATTGCATTTTCAAATTATTTAAATTCTTCGAATTTTGTAAGTAGGTCAGATTTTTATGACAAAAACTTTCTTTTTAGAATACATCCTATGTCCTTTTCTTGCGTGTTTTGCTGTAAAACAGGACGTATGCAATATTCGATATATATTTTCCCTAGATAATAAAAATATACTGTGCACATATCACAACTGGTCATTAGTGGAAATGGAAATGATGTTGGACGTAAGGATATTCAGTGTCTTGAAACTGAAGGAAATTTTCACTGCATAACTCAGTTCTATCCCACCAAATGTGTTTGCTCTGTGTGCATCTTGCATTTTCATTGGAAAATTTAAACTTATCTACTGTCTTCAAATAGGTGAGACCAATTCGATAAACTCATCTCTGTACCAAAAAAGCAAACATCTAGCAAGTAGTTGACTAGACCATTGGACACAGTCACAGTGACTATCCAAAATATAATGTCCCTTGGAACCTACAGTTATCTCTTAGGCATTTTTTTAAGCATTCAGGGGGCATTTAGTGTTACGTATCTCACACTACTTTCTTCACAAAGTTGTTTTGGTCTAAATAACCACAATTATTGATTGTCCTATTAACCCTTCGAGGAAGGAAAATAAAGAAAAAAGGAGAGTGACCAAATAAATCTTTGGAATATAATTTTGGGAGCTTTGAGATGTGCCCAAGCTATATTGTGCCTCTGTGGCTTGTCTGTGTGCAAAACAAGCTGCAATAAAAAGAAAAAGGAAGAAAAAAGAAAAAAACATTTCAGAAATTCTAGCCACTACCTCTGAAAACAGATTATATAACAGCACAGCACTTTCCATTCATCATAGGGAAAAACATCTTCTCTTTCTATTTAGTTTTGCTTTCATTTCTGGCTCCATCCCATAAATAAATTGCGTTATTTGCCTTTTATCTCTGTGGGTAATATTTTTTTGTAGATTCTGTTCTGTTTGAGCTACTTACATGGACAGATGGACTGGAATCCTACCTGCTGGCAAGAGTTTAATTTGTGCAGGAACTCTACCAGTCTTTCTTACCTCAGGCTGTTTATGGCATAACACGAGGAACTATCACTTACCCTTGCGATAGTGGAGCAGATGTTACACAGATGCTCTGTCCTGTGTAATCTCCACCTGGCACCATTTGGGTTGCCTACAGCTGTAACACACGCAGCTAAGAGGTCAGCCCGCATGTCACTTGTGCTCTTTAAAAGGGCTAAAGCCTTTTCCTCTGGTCTATTTTTAGCCTAGTGCCATCATGTCAAAGAAAGCATCATATCATTACTGATTAGAAGTAAGAAAGCAAAATTCTGCTGAGAAGCCTTGTGGTTTCAGCTGAGGCAGCAGACAGTCTAGTCACTTCTCCTATTCAATTCAGATTTATGACTGAGTACTTCTCAGTGATGGATGGTTGTACTGGCAATATAGCCAGGGGGAGAACAAGCAATACTTGTGTGGCACTTTCTCCTTTTTCTCTTGCCAGGTGCATATCTGGGATCTCATGCTAGGATTTGAATGAAAAAGAACGTGAGTATTGAACTTTCATTTCTTTAAATGGAATATATTTGAGTGAAATTAATACACAGTATTGAAATTACAAAAACCCTCTTTGTTTTGATGGTTTTAAGCATTTACATCCCACCCCTGCTGTCCCACCCCCAGCCCCAGGGAACAATTTAGGGGTATAGCATTTACTTAAGATTTCTGTGAATCTTCTTTAGTGTTTCTTTCTCAATCCTTCTGGCTTTCATAAAGGTGAGAGACTGATTTCTAAGTATATAACAACCTAGCCCTTTTCTGCCAGATGACATGAAATATTCTCACAATCAATAAAGGGAAAAGTAGTTTAAAGAACTCTCTTTTAGCTCTTTTTTCAGCTCCGGTTTGCCAGCAAATTTGCTCTTGATTTCTTTAAGAAAATTAAAGAATTAATGCAAACCTAAAAAATGCTGGTAGGTTTACTCTCAATTCACCTGTATTCTAGCTGTAATTAACTACCTAAATAGGAATGAATATAAATGGAAAGGAGTTGAAGACTGAGCAAAACATGAAAGGCATGACCTCAAGGAGAAAATCTTTCTACAAATAATATATATTAAAATATAAAATTAGTAACATACATTAGCACTGCCAAGGAAGGAATCTGGAATGATTTTCTGAAAGGTATTTATTACAGGATGTGTCAGGGAAGTTATTTTTAGGATGAGTTGTTACTCATGGTTTATTTTGGCAAAAGAGAACCTGAGTTATAATTAGACTCAGAAAATAAATTTTATGACCAGCATTCTCTCAGTTTTGTTTTGTCATCTATTTTATAATTTTTGTCTTAATTTTTGAGATCAAAAGGCCATCTCTCTTTCTCCACCATATTTATAACCAGTGATCAGAAAGGCCTGACATAGGCAGACTCAGTGAAAATTCTCAGTGGTTTTTAAGGTTTCTCCTCGATTAATCTAGCTGTTCATCAGGAAGACCTGAAAAAATTAAGTGAGAGCAAACACTTCACTTTTATCTGTGAAGTCTTGAAAATGTGACTTTAAATATTCCATTGAATCAATCTAGAAGTGACACTTCTCTCAAAGAAGCCAGAAGCAAACCTCCCATGAACACCACTGGGACTCTGACCAAACTGCAAATGACCATATAAACATAGAAGTTGTCACCTTTGCACTGTATTCAGGCTAAGCCAGTCATTGCCAGGTGGAAGATGTAGTACAAAGACATAAAAATATCAAAGGCCCATTTTAAAAGGGACTGCAAATTGTCTGGCACACCACACGATGTCTTTTTACTGTCCATCATTTTAGCATAGAAAACCCTTTTGAAATAACAAATATTTGGAGGCAGAAAAAAAGTAATTTAAAATTTTACACCCCTTTTTTCTCCCCATAAATCTATTCTTGGAACGTCTCAAACCTGGATATTATTGCTGTTCAAGAGAAAGATGTTTTAAAATTCCAGTGTTCCCTTAATGCCACTGTGGATGTTCTTTAGCATCTCTTCCCTCTTTCTTACATATACAAAGGGTGAACAAAATGGGACATTATATATTCTTTTACCTTAGGGACATAATAAGTAAAACCCTGCATAAAAATGAAGAAACCAACACACCATTAGGCTTGAAAAGTTTGTTTTTATTATCTATTTCCTTCTGTTTCTAATTGATGCTGTCTGCACAAAACAATTTGTAACTGTACTCCTTTTCTTAAGTACTTAAATATTTTATATGATGCTACAGGCTTTGAGAACCTAAAAGCATGGAAGTCTCAGGGAGAAAGAACAGGGTTGGGTTTGGGTTTTTTTTTATCCTAGCTACTATGCTCTGTTCTCTTCTTCAGTTCACAACTTCTGACTTGCTTCCCAATCAGATCAAGAGATCAAGATCAATGTTTACAGATTAGTGTGTATTTGCCATCTCTGAGTTCATTTAGGATTTGCCCGTCTTAGAAGAGATACAGAAAAAAAGGTTTTTACTTAGAAACCCTAAGGCTTAAATAGAAACTAGAAGTTAGCTTGCCACATATTCCTAATAATTGCACCTAATTTTCTTCTATATTGTTTAAGCAGAAACAGGCTTTTAACTGAAGGTGTCTCAAGCTCTTATTCCAGTGGTTGTTAGTTTTCTGATACAGATAACGTACAAGTGAATAATATATTAGTGACACTAAAGAAGTGTCTACATTCTCTCAAATAGCTGCCAATACACTTTCATCATTGCTTCTATGCTCTTTTGTTCTGCTTCTTATTCCTTCTAGCAGTTCCTGTGGTGTTGGTATCAGTCTGGGGAAAAAAGTTTCCACGTGTATAGCAAATGTAATTTTTTGGACAATGTAACTACAGGCAGGATCATTCCTGCTGAGAATATGTGCCAGCAAATCTGGAAGGAGTAGCCAAAGAGGAGAAGTAAGAAACCTAGAATATGAAGGAAATGCATGATAGAGGCCTGTAGCATAAAAAGTATGCATGACTGCATGTTCAGGTTGATGGACTGAGCTGACAAATAGAGATACAATTATGGAAAAAATACAATTTATATTAAAAAGGGGTTTTGGTGTTTGTTTTTTTGTTTTTTTTTTTTTATGAAAGGTGTAATAATTGAGAAGAAGAAGGAAAGGAGCGTAAGCATATACATATAATGTGGAAAGGTATATATGGTAAAGATCCATAAGTGCAATTTTCTGTTAACTCAACTATTGCATCTCCCCAGCTGTCTCATCATTGTCCCCCACCTCACTCATAAATATTTTGACTGTACAAAATCTACACAAGGCTAACCTGATGGGCTATCTTACTGTTATATCCTTCCTCATATGCCTTCCCATCTGAACTTTTCCAGTGTGAAGAACAAGAAAATTCAGAACTGATCATATGATGTGTGAGTACTCTTTCATGGAAAATTTATTTTTAAGTTATAATTGTATTAATTGAAAATGCTCTTTAATTGAAATATCTTTCTTCTTTCTATATGTTTATTTCTTAGGAAATGAATTTCCTAAGATTTCAATTTTTATTATTATTTTATTGTTTTACTTTTTTTTAAAGGAAGCATTCCAACATAATAAGGGATTTTTTGGAGTTAGGTGGAAAGATTGGAGTGAAGATCAAATGCACAGAATATCTAGAACCGCTTTTCTTTTGCTCACACTATAAAAGTTAATTATATTTTTATCCCTTGAGCTCCAATTGAAAATGAATTAAAAATATAGGACTGCTGAAGAGCTCATTAAAACATCCAGCTTTTACTGTTGACTTATAACAACAAGCTTGGCAGCTGTTCAACTTGTAGTAATGTTTTTTATCTTTTTCCTGTGATTATTTCTGAAATGTAAAACTTAATTTAATTGTATCTGCCTATGATTTTGGAAGATAAAGGCTTAAAGATCAATATGATGAGTCAGGTACAAAACAGTTCATTCGATGAAACATGATCTCACAAGAATCTGCAGCTATTATCAGCATGTGACAATTGTTTGTTCTATTAGAAAACAAACTATTACATTAAGAACATTGATAATGTTTCACAAATCAATCATTGCTTCAGTTCCCTTTAAACAGTAAAAGTGTAAAATATATGAATCAGGATACATATAATTGCTAGCCTGATTTATAAAACTGAAGCAAGCAATCCAAATGTTAAAGGCTAACTTCCTATCCATTGATTTAAGATGACACACTCCCATAGAGTACTATGGTTAAGATTGTCCCTGTAGAGCTACATAAAACAGAACAGTGTGACTTCTCATTTTTGCCATCCCCAGGGAAAAGCAGAATCATTAGCCAATAATAACATCAGAGAAAAGCCTATTAAACATATTATAGGTGTCAAACTAACATGATGACATAAAAGTAAGAGTGAACAGAGACAGTGGCCCATAGGGGATGAAATAATAGTTTTGTCTGGTGCGTTTTAGTGTCTGAAGTAGAGTCCATTTGGGTTTACACTTTTCAGCAGCAACTGTCAAAAGGAATCTCAAGTTTCAATTTCAGTACAACTTTCATCCTTTGTAACTGATCTTATTCATTAGTATCTGAGAAATAAAAGGAGCAACAAATATAGGCAAAAGTTAATTATGAAACTCTTATCCCAGAAAAATAATTTGCAGCATAATGTCAAAACAGGATTGAGAACTTACTCACAGCAGTTTTATTACTTGCTTTTTTTTAGAAATTAATTAATTGCTTTTTTTTAGATTGAGGTTCATTAGGCACACTAAGCTCAATCCAAAAAATTTGAGTGAGAAGGAGAAGTGTGCTTAAAAATTCCTTAAAAAAATAATATTTTAGGAATTTCTGTGCAAATACTGCATAGGAGTAAACAACAAATAAGATAATTTCTTAAAGAGCATTCGAGGAAGAACTCCATTCTCAATGGAAGTTATGAGAAGACAAGGAGAAACATTAGGAACATTTATCAATCTGAATTTACGCATATAGAAGAAACATGGAATAAAAGTCAGTAAGCTTAGTCAAAACCATCAAAAATTAAACAACAGCAACAATAACAAAAAGTCTAGATAATGTAATTTTGAGTTTCTTAGCAATACTTCATTGAGAAAAACCATCTAAGAAAGGCAGTTTTGGGATGGTAGGTATGGAGAAGATGGGACTAACCTGCGTAGACCACCAATAGACAGAACTTTTGCAGACACTCCCCATGTTATGTTCTACTCATGGAGATATTTTCAAATTGATAGGAGTTAGAAGCCACATCCAGGCATTTTGTGGAGAAATCTCCATTTGATTCCTCTACAATAAAGTTTCCCTAGGCAAACCCAAACTGGGAAACAAGATATGTTAGAAAGTGAGAAATGCTATGGTCTGGCCTCTACCGTTATTAACAATTTTTAATTGAGAGTATAATTGTTATATTCCTTTAAAATTGTAGTCTAAAAGCACATAGGATTTTAAACACTGGGATTTTCAATTATAGTTAAAATTTTAGACTGCCATCCACTCATGATCACCTGAAAACACATGGCAAGTTTCTAGGGTTTACTACTTTACTTTGATTCTTCTGTAAAGAGCACTGACAACCAAAGCAGAAAAAGTTATTCTCATATTAGGACAGTGTTGTGTGTCTTTCAAAGAAAGGTATGCTTCTGTAACATTACCATTTTAAGTCTGTTACTGTGTTCTAAAAGAAATAGTACTTTGAAACAACAAAGTTTTGTGGAATTAACAGAATAAGCAATTCAGGTAATATGGTAAAAATGATCTTAAGATATCTTCGATCTTCTGTGAAGCCTTGTGCACGCCTATAACGAAATCTCAGAGCCATATTCATTGATAGGGATGTAGTGAACACAAAAGAAGCTTTTGGTGTCAGGAAGGAACAGTGCCAGCTCAGGAAGTTTCAGTGAACTTGCTTGGGATATTAATGAAACTGCTGAAAAAAATATGCTTTAAATATGCTCTATTTTTTGAGCTTTTCATATTCAATATTTAAAATGTTTGGTGATAGTTGAAAAAAATGCAATTATATTCTGTATATTTTTTAAAAATAAAATTATAACTATAATAAAAAGAAAAATACAAAGTATTGTATCAAATATTATTTGATATAGTTCAAATCTTAGAAAACATTTAGAACTTCTTCAGTTCCATGAATTTTTCTAATAGTTCCTGCAAAACACTTTTCAATGTTAACTTTCATAAAATCTACAGAATTTATTGTGAAAAAGGCAAAGATGATTCCACTGAATACCTGACAGCTCAAGAGAATAGTTTTTGCATTCTGGAAGATTTTCCTTTCCTTTTCAGTAGTTTGCCTTCCTCTACTCCCTTGGGAACTAGACAGAGGGAGAACAGATATGATATTTGGGTTTCAAATGAACTCCAGAAAAAGAAGAAAACTACAAGTAATTGCTTATGGTGTAATGATTGATATGACTTGATTTTTTTCTTCCAAAAGGTAATCATAAAACCAATATTATGCGAATTTACTAAAAATGTTATATGTTAATTGCATTCATTTTTTTCCTAAGAATATTCTAGACAAATTAAATATAGCATTTCAATGAAAGAATGATAAAGTTTACTTTATTTTCTTCTAGTCAGACCTATATGAGTGTTTGTTTTAATTAATTAAGAAGCTTTAAAATTAAAAATAATCAAATATTCACAACTTAGTCAGAAAATATCAAATACCAGAGTGATAAGAGTCTTAAGTGATTCATACTGTTGACAGTGCTTGACATACATTTATCTTTTTGATCAAAGCCTGATGTCTTTCATACAATACAAGGAGATTGTGAGTTTATTTAATCTTGATTGACAGCTTATAAAAGTGATATCATTTGAAAAATAGGAAAACAATATTTTAATTTTAAAAGAGTATTCACAAATGAAAGCATCCACTCAAAGAAGAACTCTTTGAATGATAGACATAACACAACTGTTAGAGGTACCTCCTTGAAGGTAGCATATGAAAAATATGGTAAGAGTATTTTGTATTTCAGATTGTTTTCTGCTAAGAACCACAAAGCATTTTAGCAATGCCAATATATTGCCATCTAATATATGGAAGTCATGTATTTTTGACTGCCATTTTCTAAGTGGAGAAACTGACTCACCAAGTTTAATACTAAGAGTGTTGAATGGATTCTGAATTAAAAAAGAAATAAAGTTACATCAGTAAATGGAAAATGATTTACTAAGGGTCAGCTGTGCCAAAATAGCTAAGTATAATTTTTGATAAGATAAATTTCTCTAAACAGAGGAAAACCAATAATTTTAATCTGGACTTCAGTGAAATATTTGACATAGTGTTGTGTGGGAGATTTTGCCATCACACAGGAAAGTAAAGGATTAGTACAGGAATTATAAGGTGAGTGAATGAGTTCTTTGAAGAGAAAAAGCAAATTATAATGAAAGGAGACAACAAGTGTTGATGAAGCAGTTGCTGGTCTGCTAGAGAATTCTCTCATGGAATGATCTTTGAATGGCTCTTGTCTTTATATCCTTACTAATGTCAGCTGTGCAAAAGCTAGGCAGATGCTGATGACAGAGAGAGAGCAGGGAAGTATCACTGAAGAGAGGATGGGAATCTTACAGGACAGACATCAGCAACAGAAAATTAAATTCAATTATACAAAACACAAGAAAGAAACATTCAGACTCTAAGAAAAAGGTCACCTTTTCAGAAAGGAGAGTGGAGACAAGGGTCCTAGTATATGACAGTGTTACAAAGCAAAGTATCTGAATTGGCTGTAAGAGACAAATTTTACTATAAAATCCATTTGAAGAAAAGAAATGGGGAAACACTGAATTCTCACATAGCTGTATTAATTATCCTGATCAACACCCACTGCTGCCTTTTGCTTTTTTTCTAATTGTCCTTGTCATCCAATCACTTGTCAATTAAATCAATATTTAATTTTAAGGAAGACTGTTGCTGCAATGAAGAGAAGAATTGCCTTACTTCACCTTGACTGTACAGTGTGCCAAGACTGTCAGAACTACCATGAAAGCCAAGCCTTTATGTTCTTATTTTAAAAAATCACACTTTAAATATCCTTTCTTACAGAATGCGACAAGACTGAAGTTGGCACAAGTCCTCACGCTTTCCTAAGTTCCTGCTCTGCAAGTAGCACACTTTGACATGTAGGTTACATGTAATATCAAATCTGCCCACTTACGTCTTTTCCTTCTGATACATATAATCATAAATTTCCTATCAAAGAAAAATAGGACAAAACAAATATAGTAACAAAAGAGGTAGGCACTATTCCTGTAGAAACAAACACTTCCTTTAAATAAAACTTGCTGATAATCCTGAAGTCACTGGCATGGCTCACAACTGTAAATATATTTTAACCTTAATGTGGGATCAGGATCCTCTTATGATCTCTTTTGACTTTTTAATTTGGGTTTTCCTTCTTCTTTTAAAGAAAATCTATACGACTTTTTATAAGTGCCAAATTTTAGCAAATAAGAAAATATACTAACATATTAGTAAGGGTAAGAAATATACAAATAAGGAAAGATACTTAAAATCTTTGTGACTACAGAAACTATTTCTTTCATGTAATATATTTTTGACATATCTATTTCTATTAGCTCTTTGACTTCAAATCAAATTAACAGCAGTAGGTCGTACAATTAATGTCAAACAAATAATGTCAGAATGGTGATGACACTTTTTCATCATTTTAATCTATTCAAAAGTTCATTTATGTTAAAATACTGAAATTATTTACATGCTGCTTCTCTCTTGAATTTATGTTTTTGCTGTACCCTATGAATTCAATGCTCTTTAATGGAAAAATGTTGAACTAGTCCTGTAGCAGGAAGAGGAAGCTTCTACCATATTTTCCTGTTTTATATTAATTCTGACCAGAAAAAAAGCCTTTGTGGTGCGACAGTGAACAATGCATGCTGTTATTGCATACTGTGGACAACAAAATAACGTGGTAGTGGATTTCATGTGGAGGCCTTACTTGGCTTATTAAGTCTCAGTGTTCTTACAGAAAAGCCAGTAAGCTGTATTTGTCTGGCGATGAGTACAGTGTATCCACAGGATTTTTACAAAGGAACAATTGTCAGCATGCTTTGCCCAATATTCTTTACTGTTAACCATAAAATCTAGTCTAAATTTTAAGAACTGAGCACTAAGACTGAAAAATCTGCAGTAAAATAGTTATAAATGTAAATATCTCTAGAAAAAAAGATTCTCTGCAACTACATTGTAACAATTTAAACTTGAGAAAACAAGATTAAAAGGCAAAAAACCCTCAAAAATATTCACTGATAGTCAGAGTGCTCAAGTAAACCTGACTGATTTCTTTGGAAGGAACATGCAACATATCCCTGGGTCATAAGATCCCTTGCTGCTGGTTTGGCTCCATTTAAGCCAAAGATTTTCCCACTTCTGCTCTTCTCTTGTTATCTAAACTTTGATTTGAAATGGGATTGAATAACATAAGACTAATTTTTCTTTCCATTCATTGAGAAAAGATGCAGGAAGGTTAAGCCTGGAGAAGAGAAAAATAAAGAAGGAAAAGTGATTTTCATGTGTTTTTTAACATGTTTTATCAAACACACAAAGGGAATATGCTGAAGTCTTTATTTTGTTCATCCCCTTAAAACATTGCACTTTGTAGAATACATAATAAAAATACCCTATCACTTTCAGGCAAAATCTATATAGTAATTAAAAGAATAAATATTTCTTCTCGTGTTTAGGTACCAAACATTGATCTGATGGCCAAATATTTACTACATGCTGCCCTCCCACATAATAAAATGGAGAAATTGGATTAAAATGGTAGTAGCAATATCTGTAAGCTTTAGCAAATTATTTTAGGAACTGCTCTTCACAGTTTAAGTAAAATTTTATTTCAAATCAATGATTCAGATGAAGGAGTTAGCTATCCAGTCAATTTTACAATACTGGCAAATCCAGCAGACAGGAAGGTGAAAAGTCACTATCAACTCAGGATAAACAGTCAATGAAATATTAGTGGGTAAACAAACTTTCCTTACTTCTTGCTATGCAAACAGCAGTCAGTTCTGCAGCTCTGAAAGAGGAATGCTGATGTTAATGACAAAACAACAGTGTCAATTGTTCACATCAGTACGTAAAGCTTCAAAGTTTACAGATAACATTATCACTACCATTCATAACACAGTGTTGACTTCTCTTGACATGTGTTTAAACCTTATCTTATAAAATGTATAATTTTTAAATAATGTAATCTCACTTTCTTCAAAAGCATCTTATCTTTTATTAACATTTTTTCCCCAAAGAATGAAATAACGACACAATCAGCAGCCTATTGAAAGACTTAGCAGAATGTGTTATTTGCATTGCAGGAGAGTGATCACTATTAAAAAATGCGTGTTAGTGTGTACATTAAACTCCAGACAAGAAGTACATACTGACTATACGTAAAAAGTACCACGAGCAGGATGTTCCACTGACTTTGCTTCTCTGTTGCTGGCCAAATAAATCTATTCCTTATCATACAATTTTACACATACTTTCTGCATGTGTCAGGGTACTGTATTTTATTAAGATCATTTGGAACTGTTGTAACTGTTGAAGTCTCTATCAGGTCTGGAAGATACTTGTATTCTTGGCTCTTTCACATGTCAAATGGGTAAACAGAACATAAACCTATGTAATGGAACTTTTTTTTTATTATTTATATGCAATGCAGCTCTGAAATTAGGCTGATATTAACATTTTTCCCTAAGTAGTTTTATAGTACTATGCATTCCTAAGAGTGGTGAAGGAGACATGAAAGGACAATCAGAAATAGAATGCAGAATAGCCTTGAATCTGAATTAACCTGATATTGAGACAAGCCAAAAAATTTGATGAGCACATATTCCATGGTGCTGAACTATTGTTCTAATCCATGTGAAAAGCTCACTTATCAAGATCACTCAATGTAGACATATGAACCAACAGCTGTTCATCACTTCAACAGATATTCTCCCCTATTTCTTGAGATTCAGACATCTGTACTACAAGATGTACTAAGAGAGGTTTTGCAGATGATGTAATATAAGAATGTGAATCAAAAAAGCTGAGATCACTCGTTTATTGATTTGACTTTTCATGCTCAAATTATTTCGTTGATGGATGATGTTACATGTAAAAAGTAATGAAAGCGCAGGACTAGACTATCTCCATCTTTTCGCTAATGGTTTATCAAGGTGGATTTGTATGGGATAGATTTGTACTTGTCTGGGGGCATATTTTCATCATTTGTTTCCACTGTTTGCAAATACTTTAGACATTTCAATATCCATGACTCTTGAAGGATAAGGCTACAATACAAAGTTATTATTTTATTATTTATGAGCAACAGCAATTAGTGTTCTTCCTTAGTACTTTGGGTTGTATATTTCTAGATGTGTTATCTGATCTGTTCAGAGATCCTGGGCTTTTACAGACAGCTGTTGCTTCTTTGCTCCTGTATGTGTCCATCCTGAATGTTCTACTTGTTTGTCTAAGGCCTGAGTTAAACTGATCTCAGGAGTTGTATCCCTTTTGAGGAAAGTTCATTAATTCTCTTCCTACGCATCACTGTCATACAAGTATTATGATTTTTTTTTTTTTTATGCTTCAGTAGAAGTGCATTCCACACCGACTGACAATGGGGAGGTATCTTTATTTTTCCTGTATGGTTTATTATGGTACTACCATAATTGAAGATATATTTAAATGGCAAGGAACCTTGAAGATGTGTTCACCTTCCTTGACCTGATGGCCAATACTCTTTTGATGCAGCCCAGGATGCAGCTAAACCCCAGGGCTGTGAATGCACATTGCTGCTTCATGGCCAGCCTCTCATCCAACAGCATCCCCACATCCTGCTGCACAAGGCTGCTCTCAGGAAGTTCCTCTCCCAGGCTGTGCTCATGTCTGGGACTGCCCTGACCCAGGTGCAGCACTTTGCACTCAGACATGACAAACTTCATGAGGTTTCTTGTGGGCCCATTTCCCAAGTGTGTCCAGGAGGCCCTGGATGGCATCCCATCCTTCTCTTGTGTCAACTGCACCACTCTCCTACATGCCATCTGCAAACCTGCTGAGGGTGCACCTGATCCCACTATCTGAGTGCCTGATAAAGATATGAAACAGCACCTAAGACAGCATCCTGAGGGACAGCACCCACCAGCAGCCTCCACCTGCACATAGGGCCATTGCCCACAGCTCTCTGGCTCTGTCCATCCAGACAATTCTTTATCCACAAAATAGTCCATCCTTCAAATCCATGCCTCTACCATTTGGCAATAATGGTGCCATGTTGCAAACATGTTGAAAACAATCTGTAGGAGTTTAGGGAGGCAACATCAGGTGCCTTTCCCTTGTCTGTTGTCACAGTCACTCCATCTCTAGAAGGCCACCAGATTGGTCAGGTATGATTTGCCCTTGGTGAACCACTGTGGTTGCCTCAGACAACCTGCTAGTCTTGAGTGCGCCTTGACATTGATTCCCTAAGGATCTGCTCCATGATCTTCCCTGGCACAGAGGTGAATGTGACAGGTGTGTTGTCACCCAGGTTTTCCTTTCTTCCCTTTTTTTAACAATAGGACCCATGTTTCCTTTTCGCAATCACTGGGATCCTCATCTGAGCACCATGAATTTTCAAATACCATGGAGATTGTCTTGACAACATCAGCCAGTTCCTTCAGGCCCCTGTAATCCACCTTCAGAGAACCCATAGATATATGGCTACGGAGTTTCTTCAAGCGGTCCTGAACCTGCTCTTCACTTAAAATGAGAGGGACTTTGCTCCCCTCACCCCCACCTGTAGATTCAGGCACTTGAGAGATGGGGGTCGTCAGACCGACAGTACAGACCAAGGTGAAGAAAGTATTTAAAATTTCAGCCTTCTCCATATTTGTTACTACTTCTTCCTTGTCATTCATTGGGGGGGTACACTCTCTTTGGCCTGCTTCTTCTGACCTATTTACTTATAGAAAACCTTCTCATAATTCTTCACATCCCTTCTCAAATCATGTACCATTCCATCTGTGCCTCAGCTTTTCTGACAACAGCCCTACATATCCACTCCTTATCCCTGTATTCTTCCTAGTAAACACGTCCCTTCTTCCACTGGCTGTGCATTTCCTTCTTACTCCTCAGTCTGAGGAACAGGTCTTTCCTCAGCCAATGCCATTTTCTGGCCTGCCTTACTTATTTCCTACACACTGGGATGGAGAGCTCTTGTACTCCAAGAAAAATTACTGTAAAGAGATAAGAGCTCTGGCCAGACCCACTGTCCTTACAAATAGTTTCCCAGGGAATTTCATCCACTGGTTCTTTAAACAAATGGAAGTTTACTACTCTAAAGTTCAGGGTCCTGAATTTGCTTTTGCCAAGCCCATGTTTCTCAAGATTATGAATTCAATATTAATAAATTGCCTTTCTCTATCTCCAATATATTGTCTTCACAACTGTCCAGAAAAACAAATATATAATTTGAAGCCATGAATGCCTATGAGCTGTGCCTGTGTCTTAGGATTTCTTGGACATTACATGACTCCTTCCTGTTTTGGATTTCTTGTAAAATAAGAATAATGATACTTTCTTAGCTCAAGAGGAATATGAAACATCTGTCTAGGGAATAAAAATATGTGTAAATGTTAATTTTTTTGCTAATTTATTGGGCTTTATTTGTGAAATGAAGTTGTAATAAATTTGAAAGTATATATTAAGGCTGAAAAATTTAGCAAATACCTCCATAATAGTTGTCTAAATAAGGAAATGTAGTGACAATTTTTTTTTTTTTTTAATACAGGCTATAGTATAGTGAAATAATGTGGTCTATCGGAATAGAGGTCTTCAAAGACAAAAACAGATGCACCAATTGCTGTGTGGCCAGATGAAATTATCCAATTGAAATATATGCCTGCCAGATATAGAAGGGAAGGTGAATAAATAGAAATTAGACTAACAAGAAGGGACCATTGGAAACAGCAGCAAAAAAGGAACTGGATTGGATAAATATTACTGAAGAGCCCTAAAAATACCTGGGCATATTACAGAGATGCAGCATATAGTGATAGGCAAAATCAAGATCAAAGGATTTTGAAGAATTCTCCTGTAGAATAGAACTTACAGATTAAAGGGGGCCTTTTCTGTCATAATTCGTTTTTTAAATTACTATTGTGTTAAATTTTATATAATACTTTTGAGTGCAGAGTTGCACTCCACACTCCAGGAATAATTCATTATATTTCTTTTCCTCAAAATGTCTTCTCAGGTTATTTTTTTTCACTTCTTAAATTTAATTTAAATTTTTCCTTTGGAATAAATTTTTGTGATTTTATTTTTTGTTAAAATCAAATACACTGCCCATGAAAATTAAGAATTTGTGAAACATGTACTATTAGACACAGTTCTGACTGGAGAAAAATGCGTTTATGAAAGATTATAATATAATGCCAAGCCATGATTATAGGTTTTTACAAAATCTTGCATGTCACTGATTCTCACACAATAGTTTTAGTTGGGAGTTCTTGGAACTGGCTGGAGAATTATCCTCATGGCATGATAGTAACAATATAATGACATGACCCTTCAGAATAAGAATACAACCCACAAATTGTTTAGATAAATGAGAATACTCTCAATATTTTCTGTCTAAAATCTGAATATCTTGTTTTCTCATTGTTTTATCAAGTTTACTGAAAATGGTGGTAGTTAACATCCTAGTAAGTTACCTAAAGAGACTTGCATTTGTGTTCCTGTTCCACCTCTTATTTGATCTTGAGAAAGTGACTTAAGATGAGATTTTTTAATATATGCAGTTAAACATACAGAAAATTAGGAGGTGAGGGTCTGCTTGCTTCTTAGAGGTCTGAAGGACAAATACTTTTACTGCATGCAAAATTTGCAGCTGAGGACTTTATAGTGTTGAAGAGTCTGACAGCTGTCCCCGAATACATCAGGTCTAGAAATTACAAAGCCATGCTCAAGAAATCCTCTACTCAATGTAATAAATCCCGTTCCTCAAGAATATTTGCTCAGGCACAAAATAAACATGATTTCAGATGAAATTTCTTATGTTTTTTTTTCCCCAGATTCGGAAAGAGGGTGCTGTCCAGCTCCTACGAAAATGCCTTTTTTGTTCGACTTTTTTAGGAAGTCTACACTGTAACATCTGAATCTGATCTGCTTCTGCATCTGAAGTTATACTCCAAATATTTAAAAATGTGGAGATTAACCTCTAGCTACTCAAATCACCCACTTCTGAAGGAAGTTAAATGACACTTTCCAGAAATGCCTTAAATGTTCTCAGATACTCTTAATGAGAGGCAGGTAAATAGCTAACATAACTGTCACATTTACAACATGCTACAACAATTTTAAAGAATTTAGCCAATATAATTAATCTGTATCTGCTATTCCACAAACAGGCTGAAATGTTTTATAGAACAAAAGAAAATATCTGAGGCGAACCCTTCCACCTTTTCTCCAGATGAACATTTTACCTGTTTGCGAAATTTTTACATAACTTTACACTGCTGGTTGGTTAGAGACCATAGCAGTAAAGATAGCAGAATTTAGCCTATTTGTTAAGAGGAGACAGCAAAATATTTGTCATACATACTCCACCACCATCACCACCATCACCAACCCCTCCACGTACACACATCTGCAGCCTGCCAGCTTATTAGTGCTAATATTTACCACCATCACTACCAGCCCCAGGAGATATGTGAAGCAAAATGTAAGCAGAGGCTGGTGATATGTCCATTTAAAAGTGCAAACATGCTAAAAGAAAGTCTGCACTTCAAAGGAGTCTACCATGGTGAAGTCACCAGCAGGACTTCTAACAATGCAATTTTTATAAATGAGTGCCCAGTAAGCTAATACCCTTTATAAATACAAGTCTTTTGTGCCAAATGATAAAGTACAATCATTATCAATCTGGAGAAATGAATGAACTTTCAACAAGAATTGACGGTGTGCACTGTGTATGCACTTTGTCAGTGCTGCACATGGTACAAAGGAGACTTATCTGAAACAAAACCCTCCTGTAACGGAGGAATAGAAACCAGTAAATATATAAAGTGGTTATCACGCAGGGTGATAACATTTATGATGTGTCGATTGTATTGTGTGTAATATACAGGACAAATTAGTTTCATATGTGTAAGTGTTTATTGTCCACATGTGCGCCAGCAGTGTGGGTAGTTTAAGAAAACTTCACACTGAGAGACCTCCCATCTTCTACCTGTATATGAGATGGCTTTTATTTCTGTCCTGATGAAAGTTCCACTTTCTTCTTCCTACTATATACAAGGCTTGGATCATTACATTAAATGCTTGCTTTTAAACAAGCTCTAGTTTCTTGTGATTAGAAGAAAACTCAGTCTCATTTCATGGAAAAAAATCTCAAACCTGTGCTAGCTTTGATGTCACAAGTTTGTTTGTAATGACAGCAAAAGGAGAAAAAAGTCAGAATATAAACCATTACAAAAATCACACCAATATTCTGATGCAGGAAAATCAACATAACAATAGACCTATTTGGCATATATAACACAAAAGGTTTCTACAATTCCTCTATCCTACAACAGCTAGCAGCAATAACTTAAATCATGTAATTGCATTTGATGTGAGAAAGTAGTTCTTTTCATTGCAATTGGCAATAATGGGTTATATAAGGTTGGAAATCAACCTGGTCCAGGCTTCTGACTCCAGCAGGGACCAGTGCAAATGCTTTGGGGGAAATGTAAGAATTCTGCTGTTGATAAAAACTCCATGCCTATGGGTCACCAACTCAAAGAAAGATGACGAAATGCTAACAGCCATAACTGATATTTGTCACATTCTCTTATCCGCTCAAAAGCAAATTATCCATTTGTCTTACTGCTACTCTACTGCGTTATAAATAAGGGAGACATGCAAGTTACCTTAGGTTGTATACTGAACCATATAATTTTCATTTCTCTACATCCAAAGACTACAAAAATCTGATGGTCTACTGTATCTGTGGATTGAATTCTACAGATGTTTAGAAATCTCTGTGACTTCATTCAATGAGATGATATCAATAAATATGGTTATGTGAGATGGTGTATGTAAATGAGCATATGATGTAATTGTTACTTTTTGGTGCTTATTTGGATCATATACCATTGTGTAAATAACACAGTTAAAACACCACTTCCTGATAAAAGAAGGATATTGATATTATCCATATCTTTAAAAATTAAATTACTTCTGTTCTATTCAGGAACTCTAGATGAAGAGAAATTGTAGAATCACAAAGAAATGAAATCCAGGGAGAGAAATTATTATATATATATATATGGTAATTAGGTGATATTTTGATAAGAACCTTAGAAATATGATAGTTGGACTTTGCAATACACTGTTTCACTGATATTGTTTCTGCATACATACTCATTCTTTCCTCTTCAGAACAATATTCAGCTGTTAATCTCTTTATAAATGTACTTGTTCTTTGCCCTTTTGGTCTCATTCAGAGCCACATGAATCACTCCCCTTCCAGTTCACATAGCATTCTATGAACATTGCTGATGGTTCAGCTAGCACACAAATCACAGGCAATAAATATGTAAATTGTTCATTTTCATGTAAACACAAAGCCTTCAATAGACTTTTCATGCACAAAGAGAGTCGCTGGAAGTTGGGTACATCTAAGAAATGAAGCATGACTGGGACAAGTTCACCCTGGTTATTGATAAAATTAATATCAGTCATTAAATATTTTGCTACTACTTGCAGATGTTAGTACAAAAATATTATAGGATTAATAGAAAAAATAATCTTGTTTTGTCTTGGGAAAAAAATAAAATTCACACTTTAATATTCGTACAGTAAACTTTTGTTGAAAATAATATGTGCAGTTTTAACCATTAAAACCTTAGCCTCAGATTGCAAAGAAAGGAACTTAAAGAAAATATTTAATCTGGGAAGTGTTGCATCAAATTGCCTAAATATGAAAGCTGTCAAAAACCAAATTATACACAAACATTTTACTTGGTAATTCCTCTGTTGTCTTAACATTTTCATTTTTCTTCCTTGTCTGTCCTAGCTGAAGATAACTGTGCAACCATTATAGATAAATTTGTCCTAAATTCACCAAAGTAATTGTCTTTGCTGTTGATATAGAATATTACAGTGTAGAGGCAGGCCAAATACATGTAGAATCAAAAGCACATTTACTTCAAAACACTACACCCTAAAAAAAACCCTAGTTCTCTGCCTATCTTCACACCCACCACCAGAAGAAAACTTAACAAGAAATCACAGGTCAGTTGAGAGGGGAGTTGTTTACAGCTCATTTTTTAGAGTTGAACTTTAAAATGCATACAATTTTCTACTGCAGCTTACAACATGGCCAGTTCATAGTTTAAGGTTGCCCTACATATTTTAATTGTCCCTTTTATGACCACAATGTTCAGTTTGGAATAGTTTGAGCTTATATGCTTTCTATCCACTTTTCTTTAAAGTACCTTGATCCTTTAGACCTTTGGACATCCATCTTGAAGTGTTAAATAACTGTCAGATGCTCAGCAGTCAGTGCTCCTGCAGCCTTCCCTGCTTGCTGTGTCCCAGTTTGCCTGCCATGTCTCCAGACCCTGTCTCACATAGCCTGACTCAGTGTTATGTTAAACAGTTTTGCTGCTGCTGTGCTGCCTTTCCTGCCCTGTGCTCTGTGTGCAGCACTGATTGCTACCATGCAGACCTATTTTTGCTGTGCAGCCATGTTCATGCCTCAGTGACGTCACCGTCACAGCTTTTACTAATAAATGGCTGTGCAACCACAATAACACGATTGGTAAAACAACAGTTTCCTATCTCAAAGCAAAGTTGTTTGTCTCTCCTAATCTGAGATACTGTTTGACATAGCATGTGACAAATACCAATGTAATTGGGCATGTCCATGCTCAGTGCTACTTGCCAGCATATTGAGCTCATACAGCAATTAGTAACTGTCACTGCGTGTATTAATTTAATAAGATAATGTCAGATCTTTGATACTGGTTAGTAGTGGATGTTTCAGACATATTTTAAAGAAGGACTTTGCTCAAGAAAGGTAGGCCAATAAGCTTGTAAAGTATGTCTTCCTTATTCCTTTCAGTTAACACAAAGCTGGTTCTCTGAAAAATAATTTATATTTATGGCTGGTGAGCATATGTCATTGTTACAATTAATATTCTCCAAGTCTTAATTCCTGTGGTTTATTTTTTAACTGGGAATGTTTCTAGAGTCTGGCAGTTTGAGGACTGACTTTAGAATCATTTGGAAGTATTGTCTGTAATTTAAAGTTTGGACTAAATTTCACAAAATGTGTCCTTTTACAGGTCAAGGTCTAATTTCTTCATCATTTGGCTTCCCTGTGATCTCATTTTCTTCTCATACCTAAATGAAACCTTCGGGATTCTGTGAATCTTGTTTTATCTGGAAAGAAGACAAGCAGCACCAGCATGGGAGGATAGAGTCTTAAGCAGTATCAGAGAAAGCTTAGGTAGGATATTCGGAAGAATTTCTTCACAGAAAGGGTGATTAAATATTGGAATGGACTGTCCAGGGAGATGGTGGAGTCACTGTCCCTGGAGGTGTTTAAGAGAAGGCTAGATGTGGCACACAGTGCTGTGGTCTGTTTGGCACGGTAGAGTTATGTCATAGGTCAAACTTGATGATTCCACAGGTCTTTCCAGCTAATTGATTCTGTGGTTCTGTGAAAATGTCACATGATTGTTTTATACAACAGCTAAGCAGATTTTCTGTTATCTTTCATACTACCCACTAAATTATTAGACTATCTTATGTCTATCAAATCCTTTGCAATGTGTCATTGTTTCTTTGGCATATATTCTGCCACAGTCTTTTGGTACCAGCCCTTCAATCTGTGCCATGAATCTGGAATGGTTCAATTCCCTCACTAGCTAGAAAGGTTGAGTAGAGTCTCAGATCAGAATTTTGTGCTTATAAGCACTAATTTCAAATCCAGACTTGAACAAAACTATTAAAGTCAAAATGGGAGCAATGGGACCAGATTTTGCAATCAGATTCCAGATGTTTTTTCAAAAACCAAACACAGGCCATTATTTCATTTAATAGAAACTGATATAGAAATTGTAATGCCTAACTATTAGAACAATTTCAAACTGTCATTTTAACATAATGAAGACATGTAAATTCTTTTTAAATTGCTTGGAAAAAATATTCTCATCTACCAATTTTTTCTGCTACTGCAAGTACTTACATGAAAATTGAGTTTTATCAGTTCTTGACAACAGATACTCTCAGAAAATGCCACAGAGCATGGAGTTCACAGCAAAAGGAATGACGAGATGTCAACAATTCATTCTTAGAAATATCTCATAGATATTCTTCCAACTGCAAGTGGCTGCAAGTATCAAACATTCATAGCTGGCCCTATGGCAGAAAGATGAAAATGCACTTCTGGCTCTCATACAGGCAGCAGCACACATAAGCTGCTGGTGCCTGGCTGGTGGTGTGGAGAACCAGGGTCTCTGATGAAAGCATGGGCCAGAGGATATAGTTTCTGACATATAGTAGGAGACAGAGAATACTCAGGAGGTTCTTTGTGTAGCCTGTTCAGCACAGCCAGCTCTCAGGGGAGCTGGCTCTGGCTATACTTGCCTTTCTTTAGTTGAGATGCCCTCCCATTTAAGCTTACTGCCAGATAATTTTCTGTTTGATTGGTGACATTGAACACATTCCTTTGTTTCACACCTCTTTTTTTTACATCTGGATGTATTTCCATTTAAGCAACTTGTTGCAACACCTAAATTCACTTACAGTGCAGAAAGAAATGACTGGCCTATACTGGTGAAGATGAGTCCCAAAGAGATCTTGGTTTCATTCCCAGCTTGTCTGGAGGCAGTGTGCACAGACACAGAAAAGCCTCTGATACCTCAGTTTTTCAGGAGGTGTTGACAACATGGAGCGCCCATTAAAAGGCTGTCATTAATATTTATGAAACAGTTGCTTTTTGAAAAGAAGACTTCTGAATTTATGCAGTCATGTTGGCTTGGAGACCTGTTTCTGCAGTCTCAGCATCTGCTGCAAGAGACTGTCTGTAAGGGTCATGGAGGATGAATGTCAGAAGAACATTTCTGAATACCCAGAGAAGAAGTGGTTTGGAAGTAACCATGAGTTTAGCAAGGCTAAATCTTGCCTGAGTGAACTGATTGCTTTCTATGGTAAATTACTAGACTTTGGGACAAGGAGAGACTGGAGGATATCAACTACTATGACCAGGGTTTTGACACTTAGTTTCAACAATATTTTATGTAAGTTAGAATGCCACAGTGGGAATGGAAGGTTACCAGCTAGACAAAATCCTGATTGGATGGCTGCTCTCCGGGAGTCACAGCAAATGGATTGTATGTCTAGAACCTGGTAAAACATGGTATCTATACCATTACATGTCTTGTTTAACATCTTCTCCGATGGCCAGGGGGAGCAGGAGGAACCAGCTTCTCATGCTGGCTGGTGACACCAAACTAGGAAAATTGGTCACTACTGGAAAGCAGGGCTACTATCCAGAGGAATTGGGTCATGCTGCTGGAATGGGCCTCGTGCAGCTCAGCGTGGAGAAATGCCAAGCCATGCACTTGGGAAATCAGAGCCTCAGGCAGCAGGGCAGGCTAGACATGGCCTGCCTGGGCAGCAGCTCTGCAGAAAAGGTCCTGTGGCCCTGAGGGACACTGAGCACACCCTGGAGCTGGCAGGAGTAACACTGGGGCTGGCAGCATTTGCCACTGCAGGCACAGGAACTACTGCACTGGCATTTCTTCTCTGATTAGTAGCAGACTGTTTGCATGGTAAAATATAGCAGTATTTTATTTATGTTTACTTAAATGTATATTTATCTTGTCTGTGACTCCTCATCTAAGCTGGGAAAACATAAAGTATATTTTTATCTTGTAAATGGAGAAGCAAAATAGTTGTGTTTTCCATAACTGCATATTTATGAAAGACAAGGAAAGCCTCTCTCGCTATGGCTTTGGAAAGGAGACTTTCTAAACAGCAGGCTGAGACCAGAGCCAGAAGGCTGGTGCAGTTCCACTGGGAAGAAGCAGCAGCACCAGTTAAAGAAAGTTGGAAGGTGGAGAGCCTGAATGCTGGAATTGCTGTAGATTTGGATAAAAGGGAAACAAAAAGTGATGCAGGTGAGATGACAGATAACAAGAGAGATTTCAGCAGGATCTAAAAGCATGTAATTGGTTTCTGACAGAGGGAAACAGTAAATGGTTCCTCTTTCCCTTTCCTAGATGCTGGCTTTGCCCTCATTTAGATTGACCATTAGTAATAGCATTTTGCGCAATTTGTTTATATTTATTAAAGGAGGGGTTCTCATAGTAGCTACAAGCCTATTTCATAACCTTATAATCCTGTGTAGTTGGTGTCTGTAGTGTAGACTCAGTATGTCTGTAAATCTAATACGTGAGCTTTAATGCTATATTAAGCTATAGAGTCCAAGAGCGTAGACTGAATACAATTTGAAACAGAGCATGAATATTTGAAGGTAGAAGTCAGACCTAGTTTTGAAAAATGCCCAAAACTTGTTGGGGTGAATGAAATTCCTTTTCTTGCCGGTCTGTAAACACTAAAGAATAATAGCAAGGTGCTTATTTGGCTTGTTTCTACATTATTCTCATATGTTGGCATCCTGTGGAGTCAGGTACAAGCTCTATGTAGAATGTAGTCTTGAGCCATATTGATCTGTCTTTCTTGGTTAATGAGTATCTACATATGATTGAAGAAATGGAGATATTTCATTTTGGGGACCATCTAATTTTAGTTTACTTATTGGAACATAAATTGTCAAAGGATTGCACAGATTTTCTTTTTAAGATATGTCTGCCTAGTAAAAGATATTCTCTCTGGGGACTTTGTCTGGATTAGAACAGAGATGTGAGTGTTGCCAGAATGCAGTTTAGATAGCTGGACATTGGCAAACATGCTGTCAAGGCACAGTTAGCTGACAGTCCAGAAAGCATGGAGTTAATGCAATATTTTCCACAGTAGCCAGATTCTTCTTCCAGTGTAACAAGTTTAAATTAACTCCTACCATTTCATATTTAATAGAGATTTGCTATTCTAGGTGCTACTATTTTGGAAAAAGAATAGAAGATAGTGAAAATAAAATTGAGTGCAATTTTCTATTTCAGTAATTGTATTTTGAAATTAATTGATGGAAAGGAAAACTTTCAAGTCTGAATAAGGGACAAATTCTACCTGGAATATACTGGAAAAAGTAAAGAAGAAATTTAAAGATATGCAGTTTCTAAATATAAGAAGTTTCCAAGGCAGATTCATCACAAGGCTGTAAATCTGCCTACCTTGATCTTGTGCTGACAAGGAAAGCTGTATTTGCCTCTGTTTTACTAAAAGTAAGCTAAAGCAATTTTGATTAACAAAGGCTGTGAAGTGTCACAGAGTTAATGGCATCCTGAGAGGAAGGGCATATCAGTTAGATTTAACTCCTCTGTGGAAAGTAGTTCATAAATAAAATCTCAAGATCTCCTGACAAAACATTTCCTAAGAAATGTAAAATTATAGGTGTATGCTTGCCAGTGAAATTTATACTAGAAGCAGTAAAAAGAACTTTATTAACATAAACAAGTCAAGTATCCTAATCCCTTTCAGAGCTCCTATGCTTCTCTATAAGATGAACTCTGGAAAAGAGTTATCTGGCATATAATTTAGTCTTGGAAGACACCCTTGACATCATCTTTTTGAACAATACTGTCTCTCAAAAGGCATTAAAAGGGTTTGTGGAAAGCTTCTCCTCCTGGAAGGAAATTATGGCAAAGGCTGAATATCCTTGTAGTTTTGTAGGAAAAAGACAATGGAAATATATATGGAAAGAGTTAATTTTTTAAGCTATCACATATTCTCAATTATTTATCACATTTCATGAAATTTGAAGGGCATTAAATGAAGGCATCAGTACTGGCTCCTGTGTCAAGTTACTGTCTGACACCCAAATAACAGAGAGAGACCACTTCTTCATGTCTTTGCCACCACACATTGTATGCCTGGTGAAAGCTGTCAATAATTGCTGGGTTTTTTACCTTCCTGAATGCTCATAGCCTACTTCAAACAGCCCTGGTAGTACAAATCAATATCTTAGCGCCAGTAGCCACGGCAAAACTGTTATCATTATTGTGTTTACCCTGGATCAGGTTATACTCTTTCCTCCCAAAGCCAATAAAAGTTCCAGCAAGAGCACAGCATCTCCTTGGCAAGTTCTTTCTGCCTTCTACAAGTATCAAACACTTTTCAGCTTTTTTCCCTCCTAGGAGGATGCTATGGCTAAGAAATATATTGAGAGAAAAGCAGGCAATGAGGAAAAAAATTGCCTAGCTTTAAATAAATGACATCAGCACACTAATTCAAAACACTAGTGATTATTGAATTGGCAGCCTGACCTGCTGAAACTCGGGGGGGAAAAAGCCAGTAGGAGAAATGGACAGTGAAAAACTTTGGGTTTACTATGATCATAAACAATATACCCTTCCCAGATTTCTCTTCTCACACAAAGCAGACACACAATCTTTTGTTCAGAATGTCAAAGACAGAACCATTAAAAGGTATGATTTTATATTGACACATTTATTCTACCCTTTAATTAATCAACTGAATGCGTCATTTTTTACTTCGACTCATTCACCACTTCTGGCTTTGTTGTGTCATTAAATATGACATTTCCACATTTGGAAAAAAATGTCAAGCTATAACATTGACTGCATTGTACCACCTCTACTAAACAGAAATCTTGACTGGCAGCTTGAGTCTCAGAAGGAATAATTTTCAGTAAATACGAAATACATCATGTTTATTATTGGCTTTAAAATATTTGGAAGAAAATGAAGACAATTTTTTTGATTTGTTTCTGCTTCATGTATTGTTAATCTCATCTCTATTATTTGACATATGCTTTTTTTTCTTTTTTCAATTATTTTTTAACCTTGCATCTCACGGTATGGTCACCACAGAAATAAAAGGTAAAACAACTAATTTACCACAGTTTGGCTCAAAAAAATTGTAAAAAGCTGTCTCACTTACTAAAGTAAATATTGTATTAATCGCTTTTCTGTTCTTAGAGATTTATTAATAGTATTAATTTTAGATGCAGAGTCAGTGGGCAAGTTAAGAGTGTGATAGCTAAAAAATTTTACAAAAAAAAGAGAGTTTACTACAGTCACTGCTTCTAGTTCACAGTCATTACAACTCTTGTCGTAAGACATTTATTTATGGCACATTTGGGGTTCTTCTGTTTTTTTTTGCTGATAAGCAGGAGGAAAAAAAACCTCTGACATAAATACCAGCAAAAATAATAATTTACATGATAGCTCAAGATTTGAGCCTAGATTTTTCAGGTTCAGGTAACTCCTTTTAGTCAATAAATCACTAGGGAATAAGGTATTCTTCAGACTGGCACCTTCAAATGTGAGAGTTGGTCTTCCTTTGGTAATAATGAAAGGCTAGAATTATGGGTCAAGTCCACTGCTAGTAAAAAAGCCCCACATAAAAGAATAATGCTAAAGCTGAATTTTTTTGTCTAACAGTGGAATTTGAATAAAACTGCTTTAGATTGTCAAGTCTCTTAAGAAGAGATAGCTAAGAAATGGCAGTTCACTAAAATTGTGGTGGAAAGGGTTTTTCATACCATTTTAAAATCTTGATTTCTGAAAACTAGGGTCATATGTATAAAGCAGTTATAAAGAGTTGAATTTTAAAATACTCAATAACTTTTCTCAATATTTGGAGGAGACTAAACATTTTAAAATTATATTTAGCATTTTCAAAGAAAAAGCCATTTTAATACAATAATATCATGCATTGCTTAGAAAATGGAATTCAATATCAAGAATGGGTTTTTCCCTTTCATTTTTACGTCAGAAAACTGTCAAAGAGCAGTTTTTTCACAGGGAAATTTCTGTTTTGATGATTTGATGAGCTTTTTTAAAATATGATTGCCTGGAAAATTCCTCATCAGCTCCACAGCGGACACTGCAGCTAATAACTAAATTCTGTCACTTAGGCAAAGCTTCCCACTGTGATCCTTTGAGGGGAACACAAGTTACTCCACCAGGCAGCTGTGCCTCAGTGAGGTGTTGGGATGTGGAGTGATGGCCTCATCTCCTCCCTCTGCTCTTTGTGCCTTGGGTCTGTGCAGAGCTGTAAGAACAATCTATCCCATAACCACATTCATGTGGACTTTTTCACCTGTTCCAGAGTCCTGCCTATCACTACTGAGCAGATCTAGTGACACATACATGTGTTCCAAGGCTTCTTTGTATATCACCAAAGAAACACCATATTACTAAACATAACAATTCACAGGCAACCAAGATCCTGACCTTACAGCATTTCTCTTATTTACAGTAATGCAGTTTATGTCAGTTGTAGCTAATCTCCAACAGGAGTTCATCTTGAGCATTAATTTATCCTATTTTTTCATAGTTAGTTCATATTAGCTTTGCATTCCCTGATTCTAGTCAATATTGTGGGTCATTATGCAATACTTAGTGAAGAATAAATTGAATTGTGTCCTTTATCTCAGTAGATAACTCCCATAAACATAAAAATAGAAGAAACTCATATTTTATTGAGACAGAAGGTAGGGAGAATCCAAGACATAAACTTGCTCTGAATTTTACTAAGACATCTAGCCCAAATTTACAGATCCACAGGGTTAAGTTATCAACCTCCTAAATTTGGGATAAACTGCATTGAAAGAGGCCAGTCTATGACCCTTTTCCATATACTGTCTAATAAACAATCTTTCTACCTGTGCATAGGGATGTTTATGCTAGTGTACACCCAACTATAATAAAAATAACATTTATCATATCATCTCAGAGTAATTCTGGTGGCTGTAGGTATGAAAAAATCTATTCTGTTGAAAGGAGAAATTATGAGTACAATATAAAAGGCGGTCAGGAAGAAACGTGTGTGACTGTAAATACTACTTTCTAGATTATGTATTGTGTGATCTTCAGATATGTGAAAAGACAGGAATAAATGTGACAATTATAATCTGCTGAATAACATACCTCTCCTAAAATTTCTGCATTAATCATCCAGTCCTTAGAAATTCTGATAATATTTTTCTTTTCCATTGTATATATTTTTATATTAAATATCGTTGAGAAACATTGTTTAGATAGAAACCTAATGCCATTTCTCTGAATTACATAAAATTAAATAGAATATAGAAGGATATAATCTGAATCTGAAGTCTTTGTTCTATATAAAATTTTCTGTAGCTCAGTGCAGTATTTCTAAAGACTGGCACACCTTGAGTATGTTCTGGATTCTGGATTTAACATTACATTACGCTAGGTAGCAATTGTAAAGTGGTAGAGGCACGATTTAAGAAGTCTATGTATTTTAAAGTTATCACATAATCCCGAACTGTAAAAAGGCAGTCATTGACCAGTTGGATTAATAATGCAACCCATGAGATTGTTTATAGATTAGTTAAAAAAAGTTTTCACTGGATTTGGGATAGTAAAATAAATTTTTTATATTTCACGAAACATCTGTGAAATACACTAATTATATTCTATTTCCTGGTACTCAAAAATGAAGTGCAGGTTGAGTTCACCCTCAGCTCTGTAATTACATGCTTGTGGATATATTTTTAATTCAATTTTTCAGTGACAAACCAGGGCCGTAATAGAGATAAAACCAGACTGTTGATTCTGTTGTGAGAACCACGAGATCCACACCATGGTGAAGAGCATATTTGTGAGCAGTCTTCCAGCCCTTCTACCATCCATAAGTCATATCTACTTTTGTAGATGACAATGTTTAATGGCCTGGCAGTCAGTTTGTGTGAATACATGGGTAAATGGACATTTTGGAGTGTGACATAGCATGGCCTTCCCATTCACTAAGCAATTGGTCTTTGTGTTAAGCAGCAGGGCCAACTAAGAACTGTGTTTCAGCTCTGTAGTTCTAGATTTCACTAAGCCCCATTTTGATCACGCTAGTGCCCACCCAATGTAGACACCAGCACAGGGTCCCTCAACCTCTTAAAATTCAGTGTAGACATAGACTTAAAGTCAAGATTAGAAACAGTAGGCTTCCATCTTCGGATTAAGCATTTGGAACTATATCTGCCTAACAAAAGAACTTTTACTTTTCAAATATAAGCCTAGTGTAGACAGGTTTCACTATCTTGCCACTGAAGTCAGTGTTAAAAATTAGTCTTTTTTCTGTTGCAGTAGAAAAAAATCTTGTAGCAAAAAATATGAAAAATTTTGTAGCAAAAAATTTTGTAGCAAAAAATACGAAAAATAATTTTTACTTAACTCATATACTAAAGGAAAACAGTGGTATCTGATCTGATTTTTTAAAAAATCCTTAATCTCAAAAATTTGACATTTTTTCTTTATGTTTTAAAATGAAAAGTATTTATATTGAAAAATAAATACAATCTGAATAAAATTATTTGACCTTCATGTTCTCCCATCTTTACTTCAATATATCTTTTGGGTCTCATATCTTGTGATTGTCCCTAATACCTTTTTTAAAAATAGAAAAATGCCATCATCATGTTGAAAAACCCGAGTATTGATAATCCTTCAACCATTGTATCTGTCCTCTGCTTCTTGGGGATGTGTCTGTTCTCCCACCCCTAACTATCAAGAATGGCCTTCCACAGAGAAATTGAAATTTTTGGCTCCCTCTGATGGTCCACTTTGGAATGATTATTATTCATTGTCAGCATTGTATTTGGGACTCAGCCTGGTTCATGCAAAGTTCTGTTTATTGAACAGAAACATCATGGTTTTATACTGTTACAAAGTATAACTTTAGCCCTTACAAGAACTTGGTCTTAATGGGTAACTGATCACTTTCATCATTCCCAATAACCCCTGTTAATCACCTATCACATAGTTTTTCCTCAATTAATCCACTGCCTCTGCCAGGGGATATTTAAGTTAACTTCCCGTGAACTGTCTCCCACTATCTCATATCTAAAGATGTCGATAGTTGCAACCGTCACAACCAACGCCCTGCACTTCCACAATTCATAACTACCCTTACTAAATGGAATAATGAAATATTCAATTTCAATTTATTCAGAAGTCATCCTTGGAAATGAATATTATGGCTCCATTCCTTTATTTTCCTTCTCTTTTTCTGGGAGAGTTTTTGGAGACACTTTTTAACTTTGGTATATGACTTGCCAGCCAGCCACTAGCAGACCTCTAATACTTTATGTTCTTAAAATTGCAAATTGGTATTCTAGGTCTTTCTCCTTCCAGGTTTCCATAGCAACTCTTGTAGAGCTTATTCATTAGAAAGAGTTCTGTTTAATTGATCTCCTAATGTATTGCTTAATAGTAACTGTTAAGCAGTCTTTTGTTTCCAGGTCATATTTAAGGTTCATACATTTGCATAAAAACATCTTATTAGCTCAAACCAATCATTATTAGTAATTTTCTTTTTTTAGTTTAAAATAACTAAACCGTCATTGAGATTTTCTGAATAGCAAATATTTACATCTTGTTGAATGGGTTTTCTCTGTGAGCCTGGGTGCTTTGTTTCTCTGAGCAGCAAGAAAATTACAGAGCTTCAAAATGTTAATCAGAGAAGACAAAAAGAAAGTGGCTTTTTTCACAATTGAAATGAAAATGCACAGTGATGATAACCATAGGCCACAGGCAATATTTGATGACGAAGTTGTAATGGATAAATATCCGTTAAAAATCACAGTAATGCACTGCCCAACTTGAATACATTGGGATTTTTTTCTATTCTCCATAACAATCATTTTCTGGCATTTTAGGCTATGAAAGTTTAAAATCTCAATCAAATAATTTTTTTCCCCATGTGATGCTGTCCAAAACCCTTTCCACTTAGGCTTGTTCGTATGATTATTATTTGTATGGTCAAATATATTAATTCATTTGCTTCTTCAATTGCAGAGTTGTTTGCAGAGTTTTCAGCCTACTGGGATACATGAACGTCAAACAATTCACCCAGAGTCACATGGTGAATTTTAGTCTTGAAAATAGAAAACCTATGTTCATCAAGAACAAGCATTTAAATTCTCTCTGGATAATAACAGCTATGAAAAAAATATATAGTTCAACACCTAACTTAAACACCTTGAAGGGTAGAGCTAGCCTATCAACATTTCTTGAACATGAATGGAGAGTACACAGCATATGGCTGATTTCATGTTACATACTGTGCAACTGGCTATGAATTTACATTAATTGATTACAAATATTCTAAATTCATATTCTAAAATTACTTTTTTTATTTTCCTTTAATAATTTTTCTGTTCGTGTTTGTTTGTTTCGTTTTTTTCTCCTGTGCTTAGAACTTGTAGTTTTCAAGGTTTGTTCATAAACATAAGAGAATTAAGTCTGATTCTTTTCCTCTTTTGGCTCTTTGAAAATGACATCTGATATTCTCAAGCACAGAACTTCAACACCTATGAAAACAAGAAATAGGGAATGATTTCTGAAGAATTTCCAAGACTTAAAAGGCAATAATTTCCTTCGGATCTCAAAATGTTCATAAGTAGTTGTCCCTCTGAGTAGTCCAATGCTATATGCATAGCTTGAACAAAACCCACAATGTTGGGGAAATAAGTGAGGGGGTCTATAGTTAAAACAAAAGGAAAGGTATTGTCTTTGATCTTTTATTTCCTAATAGTGGTAAAAATTGCCGTTGTTATTCCTTATATTTTGGTATTATTGTGAAGGTATCCAGAAGAGGAAAAAATGCTATTTAATATTCATGATAAAACATGTCACTGTTGAACCGCTAGCAGAGAGAAAGGGTCAGGCTTCCGAATGTGGCAAAATTCTAATTTTATTAATTAATTCCAACTTATATAGACTTTCACAGATCACCCGGATTGGGTCAGTTCAAAACCTCCCTCTAAGCCGATTGGCTAGGCTTGAACCGCCTATGTTTCCAGAGACTGTTTCAATAACATCTAAACTTTATCTTTCTTTATAGAACACAGGAAGAAGAAGAGAAAAAATTCACACGGGAAAGAGTCTGTGCTTGCCACAAAAACATAGTCTGAAATTAGTTCCCATGTCATAGTTTCATGATTTTGGCTTTACTGAAACAATATTCATTAGTGATTCTTGCCCAGTGATAACTTTAGGTAAGAAGTATGTCTACAGTAAAAATTACTTGATTTAGCTTTCTAGGAGCTCCAAATATCTGGTTCTATTTTCCATTCATTTTTTGACATTTTGTAAAATGATGGTATGAAGAAAAGCTGAGAAGCTTTTTGCTGAGAAGCTTGTTTATTATTCTATGTAATGTTGTAGCCACCTCATGGCTACAGCTGCCATCTGGCTGGGCATCACGCAGCCCCTGGCCAGAAGCCCCAGCTAGCAGCCCGAAGCTCGGGGTATTTGGGCGGCTGGGTCGCCCAGAGTCTATTGAGACAGCTCGGTCTCTGGCAGCAGGCTAACGCGGTCGATGGAGACAGCCACACCAACAAAGAAGGCGAGAGATGGAGGTCAGTCCAGAATACACCTTTAATGAGGGGACACTACAAACGATGGATGAGGGAAAAACCTCATCGGAGTGACTGGCGCAGCAGGTTTTAAGGGAGGAGGGCAGTAGGCGGAGTAGGGAGTAGGGACGAATAGGAAACCGNACCCAGTCGCAGCAACCTCTGCAATGTAACATATGGCAGAGTAAGCACAAACCTCAGGAATTTCAAGATTACCAACAATTTCAAGGCTAGAGCAGGGAAATAATTTATGATTTCAAGTACTATTCATTACAAAGGATTTATTTTCTCTGTGAAGCTCAGCAAACTACTGCCATCTTGGTTTTGTTACTGTTTACTGTACTGTTGTAACGCGGGTTCCCTCCCCTAATCCCGCCCCCCTGACCCTTCCTGACTGGCTGATGTGAGCCTGAACTGGCTCCCAGCCCCACAGATAAAAGCCTGGCGGGACCCGGGTCCAGGTCTCTTGGATTCCAGCCTCCATGTAGCCCACATCCTCCCCCAACTCTCCTCTCCNCTTGGATTCCAGCCTCCATGAGGCCCACACCCTCTCCCGACTTTCCTCTCCCCTCCCCCCCTCCCCAATTCCCCCCCTTATTATTATCCCAATAAATCACTTGGAACCTGGAATGGAAGAGCTGCCTTTCTCGAACTGCCACCATCTGCAAAGACTCGCAGCCGCTGAGAGCTCTCCCTGCGTGCTTAGGCTCTGGAGCAGTCCTCCCCACGCAGCTGGGGGAGGGCTGCTCGTGAGTCCACTGCACTCTACTAATCAGGGCTTCCTGATTGTAACAGGAGTTAAATAACTGGCTAATATATAACATTATGCACAAGGGCAGATAAATGAAGAGAACTGAGTCCCACAGACTATGAATCTATAGAACAAGAGTTTCTAAAGGAATATGAAGCCTTACTCATAATGGTGACCGTTCAATACTTCAAATGAAGCTACCTAGAACTTGATTTTCATTTATAAAATCTCAAACACATAATCGTTTTTGTACATAGAGCATTGTTCATACTTTGAACATTTTTTTTCTTTTGTCATATAATTTTTCATTGCATACAAATTCCTGGGGGGGTACATATTGTGCTTGAAAGTTTTGCAGCCATTGTTTACACTACTTGACTATTTGAACCCTTGAAATGGAACAGTAGAACTCAATAAACAAAGCAAATGAAATTGAGGAATCCAGTGTGATAAAGTACAATCTGAAATGTTACCTATGTCCTCCCATTCTTCCTCCTGTGAATGATACTGTCTTAGCTTACTACATCTGCTGCTGGTTTTTCCTAGTTTTATTTCCAGGAGCTAGTTCTGGCACTGATCCTTCTATTTAGGTATGATTAAGGCTACTGCCCTAATAAAACTCTCTAAATAAACATCCAGGTTGCTCAAACACTCAGGTTAGTGCTACTGCCTAGAGTGCCAATTTGATGACAATACTTGTTTTCTTTCTTCCTCCATCAAAAGGGTAAAATTATAATTTCTTCATGAAAAGGACCAAAAGAATCCCACTACAGGCAGCTTGCATTTAGGTCACAATGAAAATTTCTATACATTCACAATGTGAGAATATTTACTTTTTTTAGGTACATCTGAACTCCTGTGATAGTGACTGCTGCACATTCAGTGAAAAGCTTCAAAAGAGTTACATGTCATTGATATAAAAGGGAGGGATTTCAGCTGCATACCTAAAACTGTAGAATATCTTGCAACATGTGTTAGAGTAATATTTGCTCCAAATTTGGACAGACACCAGTTCAAATATTTTTGCTACCGTTTTCTCCTTTTTCAAAAAAGAAAGCTGAAAAACATTAAAAAATATCAAGGAGACTTCCTTTTTCTTAGTGTTGCTGTTTTATAAATGTTGGAGGTTGGGGGCATTGGAATTTTTTTCTCCATCCCTGTTGCTAAGCAACAGATAGCTGGGTGATTAGAGCCATCAACTCTTTTGTAAGACACAAAAGGGTGTGCTAGGTGGGGCAGGGGAAGGAGACAGCCGGCAGTTTTGGGACTGGCTCTTTCATCGTCCGGACACCGGGAGGAGAGGCTGCTCTTTGCTTCTGGCTGGGACCGCAGGAGATCTAACTGTGCTCTGTCTTTCTCCTCTTAGCTGGGTGAGCTTTGATTTAACCTCTTTTCCACTGGGAGTACACCCTTTTCCTAGCTGCGTTTTCTCACAGCAGCTGCCGGGGCGTCCGGCTGTCCCTGCTGCCCGCCCCGTTTTACCACATGAGACCGCAGCGTCTGCTGTGACTGCGGAATCCTTGCTACCTCACTGGCTAGCCGGGGAGAGCCAGCCCCCTTGCCCCTGCCGCCCTGCTTGTTGCTCCGAGCTGCCTGGCTGCCTCTCAGCCTCTTCCGCCATCACCAGCTGCCTGAGGCTGACCTGACCCTGCGCCACAGCGCCACCTGCTGCCGCTCGGCAGTCATCGCACCTGCCCTGCCCGGCCGGGAGCTCAACAGCGCCCCTGCTGTTTGCGACCGTGATTACACCACACAGGAAAGTCATCTGCTATTGGTTTCTGGTTCTATTTGTGGTTGTTATTATTGTTATTGCTTGTTTATAGATACTAGTAAAGAACTGTTATTCCTTTTCCCATACCTTTGCCTGAAAGCCCTGATTTCAAAATTAAAATAATTCGGAGGGAGGGGAAATCACATTCTTTGTCATAAGGGAGGGTTCAACTTCTCTTAGCAGACACCTGTCTTTCAAACCTAGACAATAAAAAAAAGTAAATAAATAAAAGGAAACTTATCAGCTGTGATCATTTTTTGAACACCTTTCTAATTATTGCTTTAATTGCATTGCTGGCAGAGTATGCAGTTTTCATTAATCAATAAAACAATGATCCTCATAATGAGATTATACAAGCAGCAACTAATCATTGCCTCATCATCAATCTCTAACATTGTTTCCCATTATTAAAATTCACAGCACTCAGTAGGTTCCTCAACAATATTTTACAACTCCAGTGTATGTTACAGCATAGATGTTTTCACTATCGACTGTGGTTTAATTTCCTTGCTGGCTGTAGCATTCTGAGCGGGATTTTGTATGTAAAATGTAATAAATCAGTACCAGCAATGTCCATCATACTTACTGGGTTTCCCCACAACGGCTAGAGATATTTGGAGCCGTATTTGTGTCCTGTTACTGCTCCCAGGCTGTGGTTGAAAATTAGAGAGGTGTTTTCCACTCAACTGTCTGCAGCTAATATGCATGCAGTATGCCCTCAATTAACACCTAACATGACAAACCTTACATAGAAAGTCAAGCTGTGCATGCCCATCCAGCAATGGCCAGCACAGCAGGGGCTGTGAGATTTAAACCAACTTGAACTGTGTGTACTCCACCCAATCCTGTAAGTTCCAGGGCTGCAGGGGTTCCTGGGGTGTGCATGGCATAGCAGTAGGGTGAGGAAGCCCTGCAGCCTGCTGCCACCAGCAGGGGCCACCAGGTTTTCTCCCAACCTTCTCCCCTTGGCTATGTCATGCTGGCCATGGAGCAGGAAGGTTGTGTGCGTCATTAACATCAAATGTACTTGTGACTAAGAGTGCTTTTTTTATCTGAGTCCATTTAATCATACACTGTCACTTTCATCTCAGACTGTGACAGCCTACCAGCTGAAGCGTGCTGAGATGATCATCTTCTTTTCAAAGACAAAAGCAATCCAATGTGATACATACTCATCTAAGGCCAATAGACATTAAGGACATATCTTTCTCTTTTACCTCCACTCTTCCTGTACCTCAGCACACTAATTTACCATCCAGAGAAACATATTCTGACATTCCTGTAAAGGTAATCAAAGGGAGATGGACTACCTCCAGGATAAAGGTAGCTTCTTGACTAAGACAAGTGCCTGTTTGGGAAGCTGACAGTGTGGTCAGCCTCTGTATAGAGTCATAGTGAAAGCAGTGGAGTGTAAGTACATTGTTGTTTACATGGAACAGATCACATGCTCCTACATTTTCATTGTGTTTTACAATGAAACTTGTTTCTTGGAAGCCAAATCTTAAAGTTAACAAGTAGATGTTTTAAAAGGATACAACTCACGATCACTCAAGCTATAAGGGACAGCATTTGAATGGGAATTCAAGATCTAAATGAGTTTAAATGCAGTTATTTCTAAGAAATAAAACATAACATCAAAACCTGACAAACAAATACCATGTATTCCACCATATTAACTTAAGTAAAAGCTTTTTTTCCACCTTTTTTGTCTCTTCTAATAGTAATAAAGGAAGCCTAGGGAATCATTAAGTAACAGAAGAAGTATTGCAAATTCTGGAATATAATATGACCACAGCATAATTATTTAACTTAAATGTATTAGTGGTGCTTCCAAATATTGCACAGACATTAAAAAAAAAAAAAAACCAAAAACCCCAGTGCTTCATATTTGCATCCACCCTCTGCTTTGCCTTTTTGCAAAGCAGTTCATGAAAAATTAATAAATATAACCAGGTGTCCTATTACTCCTTAGCTAGCATCGCTGTCACCTCTCAAAAGCCCAAATTAATTTAAAATGAACAACTGACTTACCTGCTTCCCTGGTCTCAAGTGTTTCCAGTCTGCTCAGAACTTCCAATTTACTAGTCTTAGTTATCTTTTAAAATATCTGAGATAAGTTCTCAACTGATCCTCTGTCCTCTTGTCCTGTTTCCTCACTACTGCAATCCCAGTTGAAAAACACACTTCAAGTTACAGAAAGTTGGAATTATAAAAGTATTTTCTCTTACCTTCCCAGGATTTTTCTCTTCTTTCACAGCAAATTAACTGTTTATTGGGGGGTTTCCCCCTCCTAATCTCGGTTTGTTAGGGTATTTTATTTTTTATGATCTGTATGCTTAATTCATGTGAACAACTAAGATAATCAGTGTCCTACTCAATGTGAGGAGAATGCAGTCTTCTTCTTCCTTGGAATCAATATGGACCTTGTTTTGTGAGCCTCTCCATAAGTCCACTGTGTATCAAAGAGTTAGTGACAAATGTAATGCTATTCCATTCTCATAGTGTTAACTCCAATGAAAAAAAAAAGTTAAATATCATCTTCCAGACTCCTGATGCCTTTTTTGATGGTATCATAATGGACCAGCATTCCTGGTCCGAAATACCTTGTACGCAATATAAAGAAATGGCAAAAAAAAAAAAAAAAGAAAATTCTAATTAGCTTTGAAAATAATTGTGTCAGAAAAGACTGAATCCTTGGGGTTCAGAAAACTTTACCTGTCTGTTTTCAAAGAGAAAACATACTTTCACTTGTATCAAGACACCATGAAGGTATAAAATGTCTCAAATAAGTAGCTTGGATAAATAACTGAATTACTCAAATATTAGTAGAAACATATCTACAAGAGACCATTTTAAACTACAAGTCTTTATGTTTCAGTATTTCTCACAGATAAGATTTAAGATTCAGTCCAGGTGGAATACAACTTTGATCAGCTTTGGTGACTAAATGAAAAACCTTTGTCTCTGTGAGACTGGACAAATACACTTATTGGTTTTCAGGAATTGAAAGCCAATTGAAAACCAATGACAGAAATCAGCTCCTGCAAACATACAGTGGTAACATTAGTCATTGATGTCATTGTACCAACCTAAGGAAAATGTGAAAAATCATCTATTAAATACGGGGAGAAAACATGGAAATGCACTTCCTTGCATGGAAATTCACTTCCTTACATGAAAGGAGCGTTCCAGTGATGATTTTAGCTGATTTAAAAGTAAGTTGTAGCTGCAAAAAGTGATATCTTACAAATACAGAGAGATATTTGATTTCTGTCCTTAACATTTGGAACACCACCCTCTAAACTCATATTTTTGAATTAAAAGTGTCAATCCATTAGAAAGCTAATGGGCTGACACTTCATACAATTTCAAGAAAAACAAGATGTGGAGTGAAAATATGGTTTTCTGGGTTTTTTTATTAGTGAGAATAGCTTTGAAACTAGAAGGTAACTATTCAATATGTAGACAATACATGTAAAAAGTCTCCATTGATGGGTAGCTACTGTAAAATCTTTAGAAATTACTTCTACTTGGCAATTTTTTTTTCCACTATAGAAAACAAAACTGGATTTTCTGAGACTGGACCTTGCTCTTCCCTAGGTGAGAACATTTCCAGGTGAAAACATTTCCTTTTCTTTAGTGATGAATTTCTGGCCAGTGAGGTCATGTCATCAGCTTAACTCGACAAAGTCCATGTACTGGGCATCTAAAGAAAGATGAGGATCCTGTCAGGAAGACATAAACAAAACCTGAAGTTATTTCAAAGCCAGGGGAAGCCTGATATGCTGCTGAGAAAAGACAGAGAAATTAGTATAATAATTCAGGATTAGGTAGGATGAGATCTTTCTTTCCTAGCAAAACTAACAATCTTTCAAACGTGATTAGAATAAATTATTTTATTTCAAGCTTTAACCTATGGACACTCTATTTGCCTCCATGAGCCAATCAGCTAAATATGTTTAGGTTGATTGTAGGAACAGATTGATGATGGCAAGCCATACATATAATTTTATATAAATAAACATTCACAGTATAACAACCAAGTGTTTATAGATTGGCAAACGTATCCTAGAAGATGTTGTTCATATGAACTGGTTTTTTTCTCTTTTTTTTAAAGGTTATATCAAGTTTGCCCAATATTTTTTCTCCCAAATATTCATGAGCTTGTCTTATGTTAATCTAATAAAACTATCTGCTCCTTAATAAATCTAGTAAAAATAAGAAAACAGATTCCACAAATAAAAAAATTGTTTAAAATTAGTATAGAAACTCCTAAAAAATTTATGAACAGCAAAACAAAGGCAGAAATTACAACATCCTGGTTGGATTATTTACATAAAATGGCTACATATTTTAGATAGTAGCAATGCTGACATCTCTACAGAATTTTAATATTCTGTATTTGTATTTGAATTGATTTTTGAATGATCTTTGAATAAAGCTGTATTATCTGTAATTGTGAAAAGACAAGAGTTCTGAAAAATATGGATTTGCCCTTAGTTCTTCAAGAAAAAAGAAATGTCTTAAAAAAACTTGTGAATTACATATACTTCCTCTTGTTTGTTGTTTTTTTTTTTTTTAATTTGATCACTGTCCTCAAATTCTTTTATATTTTTAATGAAGAAATACTTTTTAGCCAAATATATTGAGTTTCACATAGGAAATCTTTGGGCTAATTGTATGAATTGAAATATTTGAGAAGGAGACCTACAAAATACAAAAATACAAACATCATTTTGTGAAATATAAAAAAATAAATAAAATAATTCACAGCAGACAGCTCTTTCTACAGTTTTAGAATGGCCTCCAAAGAACATTTTTTTCATCATGGCTATTTACTTCCCAAAAGAGGATAATAGCACACATCTCTTAAAAAAATATAAATAAACATTTTAAAATTTGTTATACTTTCAGAGATATTTTCAAATAACACGAGGTTTAATTTGCAGCATTTTTCCTACAAATATAGAGCAAATATTTAATGAATTGTTGTATACCATTATGACTCAGAGCAGAATTTAGCACTGGAAAATGCTTTCTCACACATAATTTCCTTAAAAAGTAAGAAAATAATGCAACTTCTTTCTATCTGCAGTGTATTCTGATGGTAACTCATACAAAAATGTATTCTCATCAACTATCTGTCTTCTTAGACTTAAGGTGAAATATTTTAAGGTTAACACTTATGTCAACAGAATGATGAAATAGTTTAAGTGAAAAGTTCTAATCTCCTTCCCTGTACCTTCATAATTTATCTTATTTTTCCAAAAATACATATGTTTTCTATGGACTAATGCATTTAAGAAGTAGATTGTTTGTGTAGAAAGTGTCCCAGAGTGATATGACCTGATAAAAAGGCCAAAAAATGTCTAGTCATGTGGCAATTCATTCACAGTGCTCCACAAGGTGGATTAAGAGAAGACAAGCAAAGCATAAATGTGGGCAAGAATTATGCAACAGATGACCATGTCATTAAACATTAAAATGTTAATTGGAATGCAATCAAGAGAGTGCAAATTCCTCTACTACAAATTGAATTCACTTGCTGTCCAAAAACACATCTGAAGTAATTCAGATATTTGGCAAGAGCAAATTCCCATTGCTATTTTTCATTAAAAAAAAAAAAAAAGATTGGGACCAGATTCAAGGATCTATTACAAAAACATGTACAGGAACACAACTTAAGAGTGGCCTCCCTGAGTGGGTCCACCACCAGTGGAGAATTATGAAGAAATAAAAAGAAGAGGACAAGCAAAGAACAAAAAATTGAAATTTTTTACCACCTCAGTTTGTTCTAACACAGGTTAAATTTCTGTTATCACACTTATGATTTTTTCATGGACCATTCATCCATTACTTTGTCTAATTTCTTTCTAAGCCCTTTATGAAAAGTTCTGGAATGAAATGCAGATTATTTTAATATGTTCTGTGATATAAAATTTCAGTTCATGAAAAGCTTGTTGTTTTAAACTTGTTTGCCTGGCAAAATTAATAGGTATCCCTCTTATGGAAAACAGAAGCAAATTATTGTCTGTTCACTTTCCTTGAGGCTATAGGTTTCTCTAGTTTTTTTCTCAGTTCTGTATTTTCCCAGCTTGGAGAGCCTTTATGCTTAACCTTTCCATATCTTGAAGCAGTCATAGAACTTTGACGAACTAGTCATCCTCCTTTGAAATCTATTCCAGATTTTTCAGGTTATTTTCAGATTGTGGGACAAGAGCTACATGAAATTGTCAATTTGTTGAGCAAAGTCATTAATATTGTTTTACTTTATAATTAGGTGAAGAAATTCAGTAGGTTTGCAAGATATTTTTTTCCACAAAAGATTTATTTTCCCTTTGCTGTTATAATCAGTATAAAATTCCCATGTGTCTTTATAGAATTTCTCTATGCATTTGCTAGCCTTATTTTAATGTAATTCTTGATAATGTTAGCCATATAGAATTCCGAATTTTTAGCAAGTGTATCTTAAGCCCTGTCTTAACACTCTTCTGGAAAATGTGCACTGCAGTAGATATCTATCTTTTATACCCCAGGCAATTATAAATAATGGCTTGTATCCCATACTCAGTATTTTCTAAAACTCATAGTGAGAAATTGTCATTATTCATTCTGTGGCTTGGTTGTCAAACTGGAACTTAATACTTCTGGCAGTTAGATTCATAAGACTCCATAAGAAGAAACTTTCTTAAACTAATTGCTATCAAATACATTTACATTCTTTTAGAAGATTTTTTCTCTGTATGCATGTCCATCCACCCACTCACCATCCTTGTTGAGCTGTGTGTTCCACATACAACAGAATAAAGTTTTGGAATATGTTATAAATATCATGCTCAGCTGGCATAACTAGTAGGAGTCCTGACAGGAGGGCAAAAATTTCAGGCCCACACATGGATTTTGTAATAGTGAAAAGGGAGAAGAAGCATGAAATTAGTAACCAAAAGAATGGCAGAAAGTATTTTTTTCCTCCTTTTCAACAACAAGATCTGTGCAGTGAAGAAAGGTGAGAAAATGTTGATTTTCCACATGCTTGATATTAATAGAATATACTTGTGTTAGCAATGTTGAGAACAATAGAATTTTATGTATAGAAATTGCCCACTTAGTTCTGTCAAAGCTGATATCTGTGAAGATTATCTGATACCAATGCTGAGAGTGAGCAAAATGTTTCCAACCAGATACAACAGTAGAAAATTGAACAAAATATAGGAGCCTTGAAAAAAAGGTTTTAAAAAACAATGTTATCAGTATTCTGCAATCTTAGACACCTTGAGATTAATTTTAAAAATTCCCATTTTGGGTGATTTTTTGTATCTTTTTCATTTTAAATGCCCATGTTAGTATATCTCTAATTATATACAGTAAATTAGCAGCAAAGCTGAATGTAGAATCAGCACCTCATAGTTTCCTAAATAAATAAAAAAGGTACAAAGTGAATAGGAAGAAAAGTTTCATTAGCCTACAAACAACTATCTGTATCAAGCTCATAAAAATGAAGAAATGCTTTGGCTGCATGCATTTTTTTTTGGTTTGCAGGTTTTTTTGGTTTGTTCATTCTGAACAGCGCTCAATTCTATTGTGATTTCATTTGTTCACTGCCACTGATGGAGTATGAGACCTTTCAGTCCAAACAGGACTATAACAATTTGGTCAGAGACATTAAATAAACTACTCTACACACAAAGTAATAGCCACCTGCACTTAAACAGATATTCATGGAATATTATGTGTATACATCTAAATACAGAAAGTCTGTAAGCCTATCTGTATGTATATTTATTAAATGAGGATGAAAACTCTCTCAGTGATATACAAATATTTAAAACAGAGATGTTTAGCTTAAAAAGAGCAAATTGTACCTATAGATCCTGGAAAACCTCTTGAGAGACAACGTAATCTGTTGGGAAACTTGTCATAACCAAGATATTTCCTCTCAGTGTTCAGATATTGGTTGACCTCAGCATCTGAAATGGTGTGAACAGCAGTCTGTAATCTCAGCCCTAGTCGTTATTAATCTGCATGAGGCAACTTAAAGGTAATTTAACTGCTTTACGCAGTCTTTGAGTGTTTATAAATTGTGACAGTGAGGAGACATTTTGCCTTTTTGTCTTTTGTCAGCACACTGGGGATCAGTGGAAAAGTATAGCAGTTACTCTCTGTAAAAATACTAAGACACAGTCAAACTTGTTTCTATGCATTTTGAATGACATTAACAGGTAACATACATTTTGTTCAATATCTTTTTTTGAAAACAAAGTCTTATATTCTGCCTCTCATATTCTTCTCTGTGGCAATCACAATCAAAGTTAATGAACTCTAATATTTTGAACATATTATGTTTGCAAATTGCCTGGTTTTGCCTAAACTGTTATCTTGAAACTGTGCTCTGAACATGGATGACAGGATTCTGTACTGGAAAGAGTGACATTACAGTTTCTGGATATGATCACAGAATCATGGAATAAGCTGAGCTGGAAGGAACCTATTAGGATCAATGAGCCCAACTCCTGACTCTGCACAGAACACTCCAAGACTCACAGCATGTGCCTGAGAGTGTCGACAAAATGCTACTTGAACTGAAGCAGGATTGATGCTGTGACCACTGTGAGCCTCAGAGGGTAAAAGACAAATTCTCCAATTTCAGCAGCACCTTTCCACCCTACTGCACTGTAGCCCTCTGAGATAAAAGTGGTAGCCCAGTCACTGGTCTCCAGCCCAAAAGATCCTATTCCCTGTGTTTATAAATTCTATTCAGAATTTTAAACCATCTGATTAAGCCCTTCTTTTCCTTTTTTCCTTCTGACATGTTGAATAACAAGGTGAAGTTCCATGCCATTCTAGTTTTCATTTTTACCTTTATTTCACTGACTCCAGATTTAGCCATCTAACAAAAGGTCTCATTTGATTAGCTTTCACATAAGCTTTATTCTACATCTTTCTGGTCTTCCACCTGTTTTGAGCACTTTCTTGGTTTTGTAGTGAATTAGATTAGGAGGGCATCATAGAACCATGGAATCAAAGAATCATAGGGGAAGCTGAGTTGGAAGAGACCCATAAGGATCACTGAGTCTGACCCTTGGCCCTGCACACAACACCCCAAGAGTCACACCATGTGCCCAAGAGCATTGTCCAAATTCTTCTTGATCTCTGTCAAGTTGGTGCTGTGACCACTGCTCTGGGGAGCTGTTCCAGTGCCCAACTGGAACCGTTTGGATGAAGAACCTTCTTCTAATATCCAAACTAATTCTACCCTGGCACAGCTTTAGGCCATTCCCTTGACTCCTGTCACTGTCACCACAGAGAAGAGAGCAGTGCCTGCCCCTCCTCTTCCCTTCACAAGGAGACTATAACTGCAATGAGGTCTTTCCTCAGTCTGGAACCGTTTGGATGAAGAACCTTCTTCTAATATCCAAACTAATTCTACCCTGGCACAGCTTTAGGCCATTCCCTTGACTCCTGTCACTGTCACCACAGAGAAGAGAGCAGTGCCTGCCCCTCCTCTTCCCTTCACAAGGAGACTATAACTGCAATGAGGTCTTTCCTCAGTCTCTTGTTCTCCAGGCTGAACAGACCAAGTGACCTGAGCTCCTCCTCACACAGCTTCCCCTCAAGGCCCTTCTCCTTCCTCATGGCCCTCCTTTGGATTCTCTCTAGTAGTTTAATGTCTTTTTTATATTGTGGCACCCAAACTGCCCCCAGCACTGGAGGTGAGGCTGCCCCAGTGCAGAGCAGAGCAGAGCAAAGCAGGACAATCCCCTCCCTTGCCCGGCTGGCCATGCTGTGCCTGATGCCCCCAGGACAGGGTTGGCCCTCCTGGCTGCCAGGGCACTGCTGACTCATGGCCAACTCACCATCGACCAGGACCACCAGGGCCCTTCCCATGGCACTGCTCTCCCGCCTCATTCCCCAGTCTCTATGTAAATAAAAGACAATTTTTGATGTAGTGCTCTTGGAGGGGTCATTGACTGCATTGAAACATTAATTAATATTAATAAAGATATCATAATTCATACACATATGGGTAAATCTAGAGTATCTTTCTAAGAACAATGGAGATATAGTTACAAAGGCATAACTGTCAATAAATGTAAATAATTTCCATGTCCTTATCATGTTTGATGTGACAAACCAAAGCCTGATGCTTTCACCTAAAAACCTTTACAATGCCATGCAGTGAGACTAGTTTAAAGAAATTACACCTATTACACTGTTTTCACATTTTCACACTTTTCTTTCTGTCCTTTACAGTGCATGGCATCTAGCTGGATATGTCCTCACAATTTGTGCTGCACAGCACCATCTGAGATGCCTCTTCTTGCGAAAGGTCTATGGTAAGTGATAACTACAAAATCTCTCAGCTTAAGACGCAGCAGCAGACTGGCAGCAGTCAAGGGATTCTTTGTCAGGTAAATGTCTTGGACTTATTTTTCTAGTCTTTTTCTCATTCTCTGATTCTTTCAGATCCACATGCAGCAGCTGGTACCTTTCATTCTACAGCTAATTTACCATCTATTTAATGATTTTGCAGTCTATCAATTGTGTAGTCATTCCTGCTGCCTGCCGATTTTATTTAATATCCCAGACCTCTCCAGGCTACCCTGTGACTATGAGGCCATAAGAAATCTATCTGCCAACAGGTATGAAACTAACACACAAGAATGTTTTAAAAATCTATAGAGGTAATGATTTAAGGGTCAAATTAAACTCCAGTATAGAGAACCATGTTGACCACCAACTGCACTGGGAACTGCACCTATTTATGATAGAGCTGGATACTACTACATGCTTTTTAGAGATGTGTTTGAAAATGAAGGAGATTCTGCCCTCCTTTGCTATTTGTAAAATTCCATTGAACTGTTATGTGTGTAAGGAGCCTAACTTAGAAGAAAATTTAGTAATTTTTAAATTATTAGCTCTACTAATTTTGACTCTGTCATATGAGGATATGTTCAAATGAAATAATACATCTTTACACTTGTTTGGAAAGGGCTATGTATGCTGAGTGGCAGTATCCATTCATTCAGAGGTAAGATGGTGGCACCTCAGTACTAACATTTGATGACCTTTTCAGTTCTAGCCATCAGTCTAGACCATTGTGATCATCTGGGATAAAAGACTCAGGTCTATCATGTTGCACTGGCCATCTCAGGCCAATGACTATGGCTCCACTCCCAGCAGAATATATAGTTCACTGCTGTATGGAAAAAAGGTATGAAGTGTCCTTTATTTAAAGAGAATGTCCATGAAATAGACAGTAGAAAACAGTTAACTCAGGTTCAGCTTGGACTGAAAAGCTAATATTTTCCCAATAACTTTCACATATGACTGCACCATAAAAAACCATCTAGCCATTGTAACAGATTTGAATGTCTCTTAAACAAATCAGTAAGTCAGGATTAGAAATCTCACTCACCTACTTTTGTGGAAGCTTTCTGATTTTATTTGCTAAAAACCATGTAATTCTGTTCATCTATTATTCTTCTGTAAGAGGGATTGTGAATGCATTTATCGGAGTAATTTTTTTAAAGAAATTGTTGCCACTTAAAATACAAATTATTGGTGAAGGAAGGAAGAAAAGAAAGATTTTAATTCCCAGTGTTTAAGATCTCACTCAATATTTGTTTCATAAAAGGTCTTTCTCTTTTATTTTTCAGGGCCTTTGATTTAGTGAGAACGAGGTTATTAATGATAGCTTCATGTAGAAAGACTGTAGTATTACATCTATGGTGGGTAACAAATTTCAGATTTTGGGAGGGGGATTCCTATTTGGAACTTCTACTTAAAAGGATGTTTAGAAGGCACTGTAGGTCTTCATATACCAAGTTGGTGTGTTTTTTCCTGAATGTCCAGGTACAAATATCCAAACAGTCAAAGAAATTACTTGTATGTTTGTCTGTGTGCTTGCACAAGCACACGTGATCCCCTCTATCTATCTATCTATCTATCTATCTATCTATCTATCTATCTATTTCCTTCTCTTTCTAACAGGTTGAAAGGACTAGTCAAACCCTGTGACTAGTCTAATTCTAATAAAATAATGGCTTGCTGAAAGCCAGTGTAAAATTAGAAACCATGCTACAGCCTGGAAAAAAATACCTGAAGCAGAGTATCCATATCAGCTTCTCCCAGAGTTTGGCTCCAATTTCTTCTGTTTCATTTTGCTACAATACTTAATATTGGACCCTAAGGAAACAACAATTATATTTAGCACTGTCCTTATTCAGAGAAATTTAATCTCCTCATTATCTCTGGATGCTATAATAGGAATGCTGGGATGAAACGTGGTCTTCTGTTCGCCTTTTTTCAGTACTTCAGCATTTTAACCTTTCCTTTTCCAAAGTTATTTTCTCAAATGTATGAGATGATTAATAAGAGCAGCTCTTTTCCTGTGTTCAACAATCGTGTTCTTCTTGCTCATCTCTCCTTGCATAATTATAATTATTTTGTTCATGCCAATATTTAGGGCTGTGTCAGCACTTCCATTACAAACCCCAATTTTCAGGAGTTTACAATAAGGCTGGTGCACTTGGCACTTGGCCAAAACTGAAGAGAACTGGAAATCACACTGGTCAGGGCAGTTTAAACCAAAACATGAACAGTGATTTGTTTTGGGCTGGGCTCCATATTTGGCAAGAAAGAGTGGCTGACAGCAAGTGTGAGTGAAGTAAAAGAGATCCAAGTGTCTGATAATACAGCTGGAGCTTTATATAATGTCAGAGAACAGTGCAAGAGCAGGTCCAGCTAAGTAAGAAAGTCTTTCATAAGACAGCCAAATAATGTTCTCTTTTTTGGAAAGAGGCCAGTGTGACGAAAATAAAAAGAAAAAAGACTCACAGCATGACTGGTTTTTTAGCTCTCCCAATGCCAACTCAACAATTCACAAAAAAATCCTTAACAGAGCAATGAATACCTATGTACAGTTCTGGAAAAGAAGACAAATTTGTATGTTATTTAAAGAAAAATGAGTCCATTTTCAAAAGCGACTGGTGTTTCCACGAGCAGGGCCTTAATGGATTTTTTTTTAGTGTTGAGAACTTTCTAAGATCCTTTGTACAGCTAGAGTTTGTCACTCAAACTGCACTTTGACTCTTCAATAACTGAAATCCAAATAACTGAAATCCAAATAACTGATACACAAAGATAACCACTGATTATGCAGAAGAACAAAGGGTGGTAATCCAAAAAAAGAACATATTCAAAAAGGGCAAAACATATTATTTTATCATTTTTTACCTTCAGAGAAGGAAATTATCACTGAACAATAGAATCATATAAAGGTTTGGGTTGGAAGTGTTCTTAAACATCAGCTAGTTTCAACCCCCCTGCTATGGGCAGCGACACCTTCCACTAGACCAGGTTACTCAGAGCCCCATTCAGCCTGGCCTTAAACACTTCCAGGGATGTGGCATCCTCAGCTCCTCTGGGTAACCTGTGCCAGAGCCTCACCACCCTTTTCCTAATATCTAAACCTACCCTCCTTCAGCATAAGACCAACCCCCTTGTCCTATCACTACATGCCTTCATGAAATGTCCTTCTCCAGCCTTCTTGCAAGCCACCTTTAGCTACTGGAAGACCGACCTAAGTCTCTCCAAAGGTTTCTCTTCTCCAGGCTGAACAATCCAAATGCTCCAACAAGTTATGATACAGACAGAGAGACAAAGGAAAAAGGATTGGATCACTGTTGAACTAGAATAATATACAAGCTTAAGAAACTCCTTTTAGGGAATAAAGTAACTTGATAAAGATGAGAAAATAATTCTAACCCAAAATTCTCACTGAACTACTTGTAACTTTTATTCATGGATTTACATGGCCACAGCTTTGGTTTTGTTCTGAGTACTTAATGCACATTTTTTGACTTCTTTGCTGGGCTGACTAGCTATAAATTTTTATTCAGTGACAGAAGACAAGACAAGCAGAAGACAGCACAGATTATTTACTAGTGTACAGTTTCTCTTTTTCCCCCTTTCTTTCCTGTACTGATGCCTTTATTGGGAAATCTCAGGGACAAGTACCAATTTCTCACACATGCAAAACAAATAGAGATACATGAACAAGTTTGTGCTGAATAAATGTGGCCTGAGGATACACTGTTTCAGCTGTTGGTAATTTTCTTTTTTTGCTGTTCTTATTTTTAAATTATCTTCTTGCCTGACACTTACAAGCTGTTCAAGCAGACACACAAGCAGTTACTGTGAGCAGCTGTACCTTATTAGCTTAGCCATACCTTATTAGATGTATTACCTTATATCTGTACCTGTTTTCTGAGTCTGTTTTGTCATTCATCCTCATGTAGCTAATAGACCACATGCCATGGTATTCCTTTAGATTTAAGCAGTTTCAGTTGAGTCCGTCTCTAATGAATATTTACTTCCATCAAATAAAACAGTTTTTGTCCAAATTTCAAATATAAATTAGGTGATTGGAAGAACTTGTTGCTATACAAGTGAAATTGAAATTAAGAGAATGCAGAAAACCAGTGATGAGAAACAGAACCAGCTTTTTTCGCCTTCTAGGTATGGATGGAATTGGAGAAAAGAGCAGATTTTGCTATAAATCAGGTGTATTTGTCAAGCCACCATATATTTTGTTCCATTACCGTATGGCTGATGTGGTCTAAAAGATTATTCTTTATTAAACCATTCAATGGAACAAATAGAACTGAAAACATCAATTTATTATTCCAGTGTACTAGTGAATTACAACTATGCCAAGAAGTTGGAATTATTTATTCAATAAGGGTTTTTTCCAAGCTTCTTTATTTAAAAGATATACACATGTGTTTGAGTTACAGTGTCTTTGGAAAACCAAATAAAAACCCAAATCCCGCCCCCCAATAAAAAACAAACAAACAAAAACCCAAAACAAAACAAACAAACCCCAAAAAAATCAACCAAACCAACCAAAAAAAACAAAACCAAAACAAAACACAACATACAAAAAAATCCCCCAAAAAACGAACAAACTAAAAAAAACCAAAAACCAAACTAAACCAAACAAAACCAACTAACCAACCAACCAACAAAACCCCCAACAAACCCAGCAAAACCAAAGCAAAACCCAACAACCCCCCCCCCAACCCCAGAAAACCTACATAACTGGGATCAGAATGATTAAATAAAACAAAATAAAATAAAATTAGGAGTTTGAGAACAGTCATTAATTACAGACTAGAATATATTGCTATTATATATTGAAAATAAAACCGTACCTTCACATGAGTTATTCTTGTAGGTACAAGTTATTTTCTTTGTCTTGACAGATAACAAAATGCCACTTTAAAACAAGAAAAAAACCCAGAACTTTCCAGAATACCTTACATAATTGTTGATGCACCATTTTAATTGATGTACCATTATAAGGTTTGTTGGAATAACAACTTTGTGCTTAAGTAAACGGTTGTTATAATCCTTTAGGAAGTTATCTGGTGTGCTCACAAACTCAGAAGGAAAGCTGAGCTCAGTGTGTTGGGATGGATCTCTGGACATGCCATGGTGGTGTGCAGTGCTCTCAAGAGGATGTCTATCTCCATCTATTTCATCACCATATTTCATGGGAGGTTACACCCAAAGCCTTTTAAAGCACTGTCCCATATGTTTGCCACGCACCAGGCAAGCTGTACCACAGCCCGGAGTACACTCACTGGTACATGCAGAGTCACTGCAGATTCAGTCTGATTTAAGTGCTGCTTTCCTGTTTACACTGGAGACCATCAGAATATGATCAGGTGTGATTTTTCAGGCATATTGGCTGTCTCCTGAAAACTCCCTTGTTTCAGTGGCATACTAGGGACAGGAAGAATGGTCCTTTTCTTAGCTTGGGATTTATTAGTTCTTTTATTTTTTTAAGGTTTGTGACAATTATGTTGTACATACGAAAATTATTATGCTTAAAAGAAGAAAACCTATCTAAACATATCATGGATAAGGAATGCTTCTCCAACTTCCACCCTTCTTTCTCTTTTTTTGGTCTTTAGGGACATCTTACACTGCTGGAGATGGTGACTCATTATCTAGATACCTAAGAGCATGGCTATAATTTGATGAGCATGGCTATAATTTAATGAAGGAGAAAGTGTCACACACATATGCATGGACACACATTCTTTTCTTAAAACACATCATTGGATTCTGAATTGAATGACCTTGCTTTTTGATGCCAAAATAGTACACCTAGTATATGATCTCTAAGCATTTCTTGCTAAATATTCAAATTGACAGAAATGACAGAAATGCAGTATCTCTCCAGAAATGCTTTGATAACAACTTATATAATACCTAGAGCAGGAATAAGTACATATACAGAACCACATTGCAGACTGCTCTTTTCATTGCTTTGGTTTTCAGTAGAATAATCTTTCTACAGAAGTTTTATTCTGTTCACTCATAATATTGGAAGATTTTTTAAACTGTATTTTTAACCACAAAGAAAGCTTTTCTAAGAAGCACTGTTTAATACTAGAAATAGATAGGTAGCTTTACTCAACACCACATGTGTGTTTTCATATGAGGCCCTTCCTTCAAGAAACGGCATCACAGCGATACTCAGTTATAGGTAATTGATTTATTTGTCATTTTCTTCCCCTGTGAGATTGGTTATACTGCAGATTCTATGGTTATTTGATGCTGTTGGTTATCCTGATGAGGGAATGTAACTGAATGCACTCCTCTTTTGTGCCAGGAAAGTAGTGTTCTTTTCTGTTCAGTAGCACAACATCAGGCAGTGTCGCTGGTTTGTTTCTCAGTCAGAAAAGCTGAGCCATTGTAAATGAATTTATTAAAGCTTCTGGTATTCTTGTCCTGGAAAATTCAACTTTAATAGCTACAGGATACCACCCTGAATCAGTCGCCTGCTTTCAGGGATTCACTTTACATGGGATCTCTAATGCCAGTGAGGACTTCATCTTGACAGCAAGAATATAGCTGCTCAAAAAATAAATTATCACTATAGACCATTAGTGAAAATAACCTGATTTTATTTTACTAGCTGCTGTAAATATTTACTTTGACAACCTACTTTATCGAACTATGAGGATACAGTTTTGTGTGTGATAAGACTGAAGGTCAATGCTTGTTTAATAAACTCTAAATAAAGAATTATGTGATACACTGTACACATTTCACATCCAATGATGTATTAATGCATCATTGCACTCGGTATAATCAGCTCAAATTACTTCCTTTAAGGAGACAGAGATTGTTTCCCTTGCATCTTTTTTTAAACAATTTAAATGCACTATTGGTTAAATGCCAGCAATCCAGCTAACATTTAAGGTGAATACTATATTAGATCTATTGAATTTTGTAATTTTAGATGTCTTAAGGATACATGAGAGATAAACAAGCTCACATTATATATTGCAACATAGTTTTAAAATAAATACCTGTTGATACTACAGTCAAATCTAATGCTAGAATTGACAAAGGCTCATATTTGGAATACTGGCATAGTTTCAGTGTTTTTCCAAGCAGAAATTTCACTATGAATTCTCCGTTGTATTTTTCTGCTTTTTTTTTTTGTTCTGAAAGTCATTGAATGTGGACACATAAAGAAATAGACAGAAATAAATATTTATAAGCCACAGAACAAAACAGCTTTGACTGAATGTTTGATGTTGGATAGGAAATAAGTTCTCTGATTTGCATGGCTAGACACAGACAGGAATATAGGACTATGTACAATTTTCTTCAGTGCTGAGTTGCGCTGCCTCTTTTCTTAATGTCACTGGAGTTTCAGCTACTGCAAAAGCAGATGTAAAGATATTAAAACGGCCACTCTGGCCGTCTGCTCTGGGATATTAACTAGCTGAGTCCAGACATATGGATCCATATCTGCATGGCTCCCAAAGCAATCCCTGAACTTTCAACGTCTTGCCAGAACTATTTTGTTCTTCACTGTCCCCAGTTCCCTGAGTATCTCTGAACTTGCAACTCCTACTTTAAGAAACTATGCTCATTTTCAACTTGCTGATGAAATATTTCCTTTTTTTTCTTATTTAGTAGAGAATTGTTTCAATCTACAGATCACAAGTGTGACTGTAAAGTAAAAGAAAAAAGATTGTTTTTGTCTTACTGGGAATTCATAGAGTAAAGAGTGCATAAAGGGAAAGATGAGCATGTTCATAGGGCAGAAGAAAGTAAATATTTTTCTATGAATACAACTTCCATATTTTGATAAAGTGGATCCTATATTCTCCATGTGTATAATAAATACAATTTGCTCTCAACATTGCATGAAATTGTTTTCTTTCAACCAACTGAAACTTACAGGAAGACTGTTGGGATGTGAAGTAACTTGGAAAACTTTGAACTACCCAGGGCTGTGACAACCTTCATTCTTTGAAAGATGTTTCTGTTTGTTTACATCACAGATGAAAGGTGTTTACACAGACTCAGCTGAGCTCGCTTTAAAGCAATCAGTTTTTAGATATTGAAGTTAGATACCAATAAGTAGTACAATGTAGGAAATTATCAAATTTCCCAAGAAATTCAGAATGTTCAGCATGAGTATTTAAATGTCTTCTGATCTTATTCAATTCTCCTTATAATAGCTCAGATGCCAGGAAGCAACCCATTATTGAAACTGTGGTCAGAAAAACAGCATCATTGTATATTCCTTTAGGACTGGCTTGCTACATTAGACCCGTAATGTTAATCACAGCAATTATGGGATGTGAACCCAGGTATTCTGTGATATTGGTAAAATGCTATAGTGTCATATATTATTGGTAAAAATTGGTTATTATATTAATTGAGAATGCTCATGGTAACCACTAAGAACTTACATATTAGAAGGGGTATTTTTCTTTTAAAGCAAGTTCTCTCTGCCGTATGGGGGAGCAGGGGTAAGAAAGCAGGACCAGAGTTTTTGAAAGGAACAGTGAAGTCTGCTTCTCTCCTTCACCCTTCAAGAGACTTTAAGATAATGAAAATTAGAAAAAAAATAATAAATGCAAATTTCTGTAAGAAGCCCAAATCACTTATATCTAACCCAGGAGCTGTTCATGGGAGCACATTTGATGTAGAAGGTGACCTAATTGTGTCCTTCCAGTAGCCGAAGGAAGCCTACAAGAAAGATGAAGAGGGACTTTTTACAAGAGCATGTAATGAAAGGACCAGGGGGAATAACTTCAAACCGAGAAAGAGTAGGTTTAGATTAGATATTAGGAGAAATTATTTACTGTGAGAGTGCTGCCCAGTGAAGCTGTGAATGTCCCATCCCTGCAAGTGTTCAAGGCAATGTTGGATGGAGCCTGAGTAACCTGATTTAGTGAAAGATGTACCTGCTCACAGCAGGTGAATGGAACGAGATTGTCTTCAAGGTTCCTTCCAATCCAGACCATTCTGTGATTGTATGCTGATTACTTTGTGATACTGCATTAAGAAAGTGTTGTCTGGTCTTGAGGTCTCTAGAATCTATGTATATCTTTCACTCTGTGTTTGCAGGGGGGAGATGTATGTGTGAAAATCTATATACACCTTTAGCTTTGTGCGTGTGTGTTTGTGTGTGTGTCTGTGTCCGCGTCTGCAGATCATTTACTGTTTACTACAGTGCTGATGCATCCTGAAGAGATGCAGAGCCTGAGATGTTTTATCTCTTGTCAGAGCTCACTTCAATTAAATTAATGGATCCATTCAGTTCCCTCTTTCCTCTTTCAGCTGCATCATTGCCGAATACATTAAAAAGATCTTAAGTCTCAAGATGGTACATCATGGCATTAGCCACGGCACTCATTTCCCTCTGTCTTCTTTTTCTGTAAATCAAATAATTAATGAGATCTCTACCTCAATAGAGCACTTCATCAATATTTTGTAGCAATAGAAAAAAAAGAGACACGTTTTTTGCTGTTGTAGGACCTTTTAGCTACAATTGTGTAGGATTTGGTGGGCAAACGTTGCAATTCTAAAATGACAAAATAATGCCAATTTTTCCCAGTTTGCTTTTAATTTCTGAGAAAAGTTATTCAAAAAGCTTAGCTACTGACTGCTTCTGTTGTAAAGATGGGTGTTTTTTGAATTGTAGACTTGTAATAAAATTTAATTGAAAGCATTTTATTGTAGAATATGTAATTGCAAAGGATTATATGACTAAGTATCACAATGCAATGTTCAGCATTTCAATTCAATTAATAAAAAATAATTATACTGCACATAATGTCAGCTATTCTCTTTTCTTTACAAAGAAATTACTTACCTTGGCATCATTAACCCCTTCATGCTATTTAAGCAAAGAGTTTCATGCTTCGAATATGAGAGAAAATAAGTTATAACATAGACAGTGGTACAGAAATTTATCCCAAGGCTAAGTAGCAGGTTTGCAGCAGACAGAGGAATTAGCTTTCAGTCCTATGGTTCTAGTTTGATTCATTTTATTCTTTTCTTAAGAAAATTTTAGTTCAGAAACTTAAATAGTCATTATGACTCTGTTGTTGAAGTGACACCGATTATTGAGCTGAATACCAGGCCTCTTACTGGGATTCATGCACTGATTTGTAATTACTTTTTGCCTTATGTATTGAAAAAGGAATATAGTAATTTTAATTTAATGATTTGGCTGCAAACTGCATGGCAATGAATAGAGAACATTTGACTACAATAAGAGGGAAAGAGTCAAACAGAGTCTTACTGGGTTGTTAAAATATAATGGCAATTTTTACTGAAATGACAATTTCTTTACATTAAAATTAGAACAATACCTTCCCGTGAAAGATGTAAACATGCATTACTGGCCTTCAAATGAGTTCCATTAAATATCACTATGCTTCTGCGGTAAAAATAGTCCATTCCTGCAGGATAGGCATCACTGAAACCTGCAAAAGCACAGAAGTGCTAATAATGTTCTTTCTGCATGCTGATGTGCAGGGAGACAGGTCTGACAGACCAGAGTCTGTGAACTACACAACAATTGATTTCTAGACAACAGCAGTAGTGCAATTGTTCCAGACATTCCTTTTTAATTGAAAAGCATCTTTGGCTATGTCTGCACTAAAACAGGCATCCTTCCCAGAGAATGATCTTTGGCCCCAGGACAGGTGTGCAGAGTGGCTCAAATCCAACCTGCTCAAGTCCACGAGCAGCTGACCTGGATCTGTTCTGGCTTCCATGTGCTGCCTCTGACTACGACACGCACACACAACCACAACCAGGTGCAGTTTTTCATCTTGAATTGGCTGAACCAATATAAAAAGACACAGTGTAGCCTCTTGCAATGGTATTTTTGCAACAGTCAACTGAGATAATGCCACAGCACGGGGAGAATATTGAAGGCTTGGGGCTTTTGTGGGCAGAGATTTTGCGTACAGCTTTGAAGAATTACTAGAGTGGAGGGGGCTGAACCTGATGCAGTTCTGTCTGTACTGCTCAATCCCAGCCTTTAGGGGTCCAAAATCTTTAAAATTTCTGCAATTAGTATCCCATCTAGTCTTTTTTTGAGAAAATTTACTGAAGGAAGAGAATGTCATTGAAGTAATGATATAGTTCCTCACAGCACGAACTGGTGCTTGGACTTTACGTGGGGTGAAATTCCTACCTGGTGCTGCTAAATATGAGCACAGCATTGCACCTAGCAGTGAGGAAACGATCAATTTCTGGCATGAATTTCTGGCACAAGTTGCCTTGTCTTTGTAGGCAATAATCTTCTAAAAATAACATAAAGTCCTTCCAAAATGCACATTCCGTATGTGTTTTGATTTCAGTGAAATCTGGCACACTGTGGTTTTGTCATTTCAATGTTGAAACCAAAATCACTTTTGATTTTGTCCTTGTGGCCTGTGGAAATATTGACTCTCCTACCGTATTTATCTGGTTCACTTGTGACATTATTCAGCTAAACTAAAACTCTTTTTCATTTGAAATAGTTATTCATTTTGCCCTGGAGCAGTTTGTGGCATCACTGACAGCTTGGATTGCTGCTCTGTTTTTATTCCTACCTTGGGCAAATGGGTGATTTCCCAAGCACTTGTTTTCCTTGGCTGCTATTTCAGAAGTGCCACTTATCTCCAGGAGACACTTGCAAGTGCTTCTGGATATTTTCTTGTTGCTGTTGTACATTTTAGAATTTCTTAGAATTGCTAACACTAATAAATAAATAAAAGCAGGAGAAGAAAATACTGAAATAATGATTTGGATTCAGAAACAGGTTGGAATCTTTCTTTGAGCCAATTGTTCCTCCAGGCTATTAATTTTCACATTTTCATCCTTTCATTTATTTTCCATGCAAATAGAATTTTTTTCCAACAAACAGTTTTTTAACTAGTACATTCAAATTGTTAAATTGTTTAATAAAAAACTGAGTACTGCACCACACAAATAATGCCATACCTATTAGGTTTAGTGCATATGTAAAAAAAGGTAATATAATGTGCAGTTGATATCTTAATGTTCACCTCCTGCCTCTAGTGATTGGTTAACAATTTAAACCAAATTGAAGTCCTACAAAAACATTCATGGTTGTTTTGGAGTGTTGCCTTGTTATTGTTGGATTACTTCTGTCATTTAAAAATACTGTTAGAGATTCCTAAGATGAGACATTCTTCAAGAATTCATTGCTCTCTAAATTATGTCTTCCTACTTGTACTCTCTAGTATCTCTAGTGTCCAGTAGTCCTAAAAATCCACAACAGTTGAAACCTAATTCCTCTTTCAAGTTTCTTGAGATCACTAAATTAACACCAAGAAGTTTGTCAATGACCTGAAAATATAGCATATTTGGTGTACATTGAGGTCTTGATCTTGCTTTGTACAAATTTGATAGTCGTCTATGGAAGGCATTAGAAAGATCATAAAATGATCTGATGGACATGGGCAGGGACAATGAAATGGAATTAATTTTACTAATTCATTTTTCCAGCTCATTCAAATGCAGTTAATACTTTCTGGATGGCTGAGAGAAGTTTAGCCACTGATAAAAGCTCTGTGTCAAGGAACCACAGAAGTGATTGGCAAATCAATTTATAACTTTATTGTGTAAGGTGCTACAGTTTTTGTGGGATTCAATCCTGTCTGAGAAGGGAATTACAAAAAGCAATTCTAAACCAGATAGGGCCCAAAGTATAACCACCAAATGGTGCTGTGGATTGTGATCTTGTACATAAACTAAGTAATTTAGTCATGCAAATATTTTTTCTTCAAGTTTGTTCTTAAATATAATAAAGGTGTAGGAGTCATAGGCAATATGCCGTGTATTTCTGTATGTGCATGTACATATAATTGCTGGATTTTTGTGCATATGTATTTACTAGTTATATTTCTTTACTGCATTAAAAAGAAATATTTTTGAAAATATGGATTACACTTTTCCTTTGGCATGTATTTTATAAAAAATCTGACTGTGTATAGTAATCTCATGCACAGAAACTATACCTAAGATCTGTAAACCACACTTGCATATACAGAATTATCTGTGATTTACTATATAGACAGTGTCTGATAATGTCAAGCTTTTCACTTGGTGCAAATGCCTAAACAAAAAAACAGTGTGACAGCGACTTAAATTAGCTGAGGATCTGGCCAGGTGTGTGCACATAGCAGATTAATGACACTAGATGAAACACTAACCAGCATTGTGCTGTCATTCTGGAACTGACACCATCCAGAAATCTTTTGACTAAATAAAATCATAGAGCAATAGAAAAGTTTGTGCTGGAAGGGACCTTAACAATCTAGTTACTACCCTCCTGCCATGGACAGGGACAACTTTCACTAGGTCATGTCACTCAGCGCCCCATCCAACTTGGCCTTGAACGCTGCCAGGGATGGGGCAGCCACAACCTGTTCCAATACACCACTACACTCAGAGTAAATAATGTCTTCCTAATATCCAACCTAAATATACCCTAACAGTATCATCAAGGTTAGAGGATCACCTAGGCCAACCATTAACTTAGCACATCATAATCAATGATGGTAATCAATCTCTTAAACTATATCTCCAAGTGCCCCAACAAGACATCTTTGACTGCCTTGAGAGGCAGTGATTTCACCACTCAGGCAACTTATTCCAATGCCTAAACATTCTTAGAGGGACCATTTTTTTTCTAAATTTCTTTACTCTGGTGCAACTTAAGTCCATTTCCTTTTGTCATTTCACTTTAAATGTGACTGAAGAGGCCAATCCCCACCTCACTACAGCCTCCTTTCAGGCAGTTGTAGAAAGCAATGAGATTTTCTCCTGCAAATCCTTTTCTCCAGCCTTTTCTCCCTCAGCTGCTCCTCACAGCACTTGTGCTCCAGACCCTTCCCCAGCTCCACTGCCCTTCTCTGGACTCACTGCAGCACCTCAATGTCTTTCTTGCACTGAGGAGCCCAGAGCTGGACACAGCACTCGAGGTGTGGCCTCACCAGTGCCCAGTACAGGGGGACAATCCCTGCCCTGCTCCTGCTGGCCACACCATTGCTGATCCAGGCCAGGATGCCATTGGCCTTCTTGGCCACCTGGGCACTCCTAGGACCTTTTCTACTGAGCAGATCTCAAACCACCCTGTCTCCACACAATAGCACTGCCTATGGTTCCTCTGACCCAATGGCAGGATCCAGCTTTTGGCCTCATTGAACCACACGCTGCTGTCCTCAACACATCGACCCAATCTGTCAAGATTCCTCTCATAGCTTAAATCTGTTTAGTACTAGTCCACTGATATTGCTGCAGAATATCCGAAATATCTGCAAGAGACTTTTAGATAGACTTCAGATTTATTGCACCATCAGCAGAACAGTACAAGCTTTATATGACTATGTGTCAACTCAAGTGAATTCTCTGTCTCACTAGAAAATTGAACTGTAGGCAGCTATTTTCTTTCTGCCTACTGGTTCTTAAGCTCTTCAAAAAAATTGGACAATCACTCCTTTGAGTTTGATCTTCAGTTGTGAACCTAAACAATAAATCTGTCACAGGACCTAGATGTGCCTATCAAACATAATTTTGCATCATAATTTTGTTATCGCCCAATAACCTCCCTTACCTCCAAATCCAAATAGTTGTATCTTTCCTTTTCTTTTGAGCTCCCTTTTCATTCTCTATTCTAAGTGCAAAAGCATCTTTTTAGGTTCTTGGGCAAGAAAATAAAATGTGCTGTTGTCTCACGTGGTTAAAATGCAGCTGTGCATTTCAGTGTAGGCAGGATCTCTGTGTCCAGAAAGTGCAAAAGTCTGGGTAGCTGCAAGTAAAAGTGACTATAAAGACAAAAAATCTTGATCAGTGCTCACAGTTACAGCCCTGTGCACAGTGCAAGATCTAATGACTTGATGTGCTACAGAGTCATTGTGGTGACAGACCCAGTGTGAACACACCTCTATTTAGGGCAGATAGATCCTTTTTCATTCCTTTTCTCATTCCTGTTACAAAGAATTTGCACTCAGGGCTCTTATGGTTCACCTCAACACAAATGCTAGATAATAAGAAAGTAGACAGCTTGAACTGTGTTTTAACCAGGAGAGGTCATCTGGGTTGTAATGGGATCCCCTGCCATAGCTGTTTGTGGTGTAGAAAAGATTAGGATAGGAAAATGCAGTGAATCTGGAGTGAGATGGATACAGCTGCACATACCTGGTACACAGGTTTATGTGGTTTTATTTGACTGCTTGCTGATAAAACTCTTATTTTTTAGAGGATCCACATAGTTGTTTCACAGAAAAGTGACATATCCTCTGAACTAACAATAAGAATCTTCTCCCCCCAGACTACGCTCTGTGTTTGGGCTACAACCACAACTCCTTCTTTCCTGCAGACTGAGACAGTATCAAATTATCCACCCTTTCAACAGCTCCATGGCAGAGGTATTGAATTAGAATGAGGTAGCTACAGGTGGCAGCAGCTGCTAAAATATGGGGGGTTAACTTTGTACTGACTCTATCTTTTTGTTTGTCTGTTCTATCCAAGCAGTGTCCTGATGACAAAGTTTCATTGTATTGTGAAAAGGTATTTTCTAAGTTCTTTTTTTCCCATTAAGTGCTGGGTAGCCTTCCAATATCAGGAATTTTTAACCTCATTGACAACGATTACCAGTATCTTTAAAAAACCAAAATGCATAGCACTATAAAGGAAAAAGAAAAGAAAAAAGGATTTTAAAAATAACTTAGCCCTTTCAGTTAAAAGGGGCTAAAAAAACCCCAAGCATGATGCAAAGAAAAGCTTATTTTACATGAAATACAAGCAAAAGGAAGGCATTCAGAGTCTGACAATACTGCTGGGGAAAGTTCTTTTGAAATGTATTGTAGGAAAAGCAGATGATATACAAATATACATCTCCAATAGGCCAATATTGCTTTACAATTGGTAGCAGTTACATAATGGATAAGTAGCAGTTACCTAGAAATCTCAAGTACAAAAGATAATAAAAAGCGCTGGTCCTGAGTCTTGTCTTCTGAACTGCCAGTGTGCACAGTCCAATCTACGCACCACAGTAGTGGCTCTGAAATTTAACAATTGAGTAAGAGTTTGAACAGATATTTGGTCAGTAAAACAAATGAAGAAACTTAATTTTCTCATGCAACATAAATGAATGAAAAGTTAAGTAAGACTATTACCAGGGACTTGGTTTTGAATTATAAGTTCAGCATCTTAGACAACACGTCACCAACGTTTCTTCTATCTATCCATTACTGATGCATAATGACCACCAGTGTTACACCCAGTAAGATAATTGGTAAGTAAGGTTATTGGTGGATCAAGATATCTCTCGGTCAAAAATAGTGAATAAAGAAATCCTAATATTTTAAAGAGAAGACAGATTCTTCTCAGATAAACTATAAACAAAAGCTCTTTTTTTCTCTTTTTTCTGTTGCATACTAATAAACATTTAGGCAAACAGTTCTTTTTTTCCATCTTTGGAGCTATAGCTATGATGTTAATACTTGACAAGACTGTTCAGCAAATGTGGTACTTTCAAAATTGACTTACCAGGTTGTTTTATCTAAATACCTGCAGGTTTTTTTAAGTCATGCGTATGATTATCCTGCAAAGGAAGACAGCACACCTGTAATTATGTAATAATTATATATAATTTAACTGTGGCAGATAGGAAGAAGAGAAAAGATTCGCTTTCTCGGGCAGGTATTATACAGAAACAACTAGCAATTGAAATAATAAATGCTGCTTTTAATAAAGTATCCCAGCACCATTATGAGCAATTTTGTTGTTGTTCATATTGTAGGGCCAAGGAATTAAAACAAAAAAATTAAAAGGCAAAGAAAACCGAATAATAATTTATGCTATTTCATCTTGATTAAATAAAAGGGAATACACTTTGAGTAAAATGTGGCACAACATAGGGAATGGCCAGTCCTTAAGAGGGTAAGTATAAGGATCTAAATTCAGTGGTAATTCATAACAGAAACTTAATATTTTCTAAACAGACCATGTATTCAGATTGCATGGTGTGAAATAGCATCTTGCACTGGCCTGTTTTCACATGTTAAGTAACTAAGCTTGGTTTAGTGGTGACAGGTGTAGACCTTATGGCTTTCACTGGCAATTCAATCTGAAATGATGGGAAAGTGTTCCTTCGTTAGTCACTCAGCAATTAATATGCTGAATGTGATGTATTCTACTTCCTCATCACCTAATATTGGCTAAAGTAATTAACTGACTATAAAGCAAGATGGACCGATAACTTTAGTATCTAGTTTGGCATGTTGACATATCGAACACTTCACAAAATTGGAATTAGAAATATTTGTAAAGAATTGACTAGAATCCTGTAGAGAAATATTCACTAGCAGTAGAGGCTCTGGAAAGAGAATGAATGCAAAGCTTAGATTCCACCTTTTCTGCTCTAATTAAATCTAAAAACCACCTGTTGATATCCTTGCTTCAGTGAGTATTTCTGTATTTTATACCTATATTTATACCTGTATTTTATACCTCCTATACCTGGAGCAATTTCAGCTGAAACTGTGGAGAAGCCTCTTGCCCTGTCTGTTTCCAGACTTTCTCATAAACTAAACTAATATTTGTGGCCCAAGCTCACTATAAAGGTCTGTTGGACACGTAGATATATTAGCACCCTGTGGATCAAGTATGTCAAACACGAAAATGACTTTGTAGAACTCCTACAGGAAACCATCATACACTTCTCAGGAGAGGTGATCAGGCTCATCATGAATATGCCTTCAATGCTTACCTTCCACATCCTGCACTGAGCATGCAGTGACTAACAGCAACCTGTGCTTTTTGGTAGCACTTAATTACTTTCCTTTACAAATTTGTGTCCTTGATTCAGTGAAACATAGGATTATATGAGGGTAGAAGGGTAGGGAAGGGACGTTAAAAATAATTTTGTTCCAACCCCTCTGCCATTCCCTGGATCAGGTTGCTCAGGGCTCCATTCAGCCTGGCCTTGAACCCTGCCAGGGATGGGGCATCCACAACTTCTCCAGGCAATCTGTGCCAGTGCCTCACCACTCTCTGAGTAAAGAATTTCTTCCTAACATCTAACATACACGTGTTCTCTTTTATTTTAAAACCATTGCCTATTGTCCGTCACTATTTGCCCATGAAAAAAGCCATTCTCCCTCCTTTTTATAAGTGCCTATAAGTTACTGCAAGGTCACAATGAGGTCTCCCTGGAGCCTTCTCATCTCAAGCCTGATCAACCCCAACTCTCATCCTGCCTTTGTAGAATAGTTACTTCATCACTCTGACCATCTTGTGGCCTCTTCTCGACCTTCTCCAACAGGTTCATGTCTTTCTTATGTTGAGGACCCCAGAGCTAGGTGCAGCACTACATCTGGGATCTCACAAGGGCAGAGTAAACAGAGAGAGATTCACCTGCCCTGACCTGATGGCTAATACATTTTTTGATGTATTATTATATATTACATATATTATTACATATATTTTGATGCAGCCCAGGATGCAGCTAAACCCCAGGGCTGTGAATGCACATTGCTGCTTCATGGCCAGCCTCTCATCCAACAGCATCCCCACATCCTGCTGCACAAGGCTGCTCTCAGGAAGTTCCTCTCCCAGGCTGTGCTCATGTCTGGGACTGCCCTGACCCAGGTGCAGCACTTTGCACTCAGACATGACAAACTTCATGAGGTTTCTTGTGGGCCCATTTCCCAAGTGTGTCCAGGAGGCCCTGGATGGCATCCCATCCTTCTCTTGTGTCAACTGCACCACTCTCCTACATGCCATCTGCAAACCTGCTGAGGGTGCACCTGATCCCACTGTCTGAGTGCCTGATAAAGATATGAAACAGCACCTAAGACAGCATCCTGAGGGACAGCACCCACCAGCAGCCTCCACCTGCACATAGGGCCATTGCCCACAGCTCTCTGGCTCTGTCCATCCAGATAATTCTTTATCCACAAAATAGTCCATCCTTCAAATCCATGCCTCTACCATTTGGCAATAATGGTGCCATGTTGCAAACATGTTGAAAACCATCTGTAGGAGTTTAGGGAGGCAACATCAGGTGCCTTTCCCTTGTCTGTTGTCACAGTCACTCCATCTCTAGAAGGCCACCAGATTGGTCAGGTATGATTTGCCCTTGGTGAACCACTGTGGTTGCCTCAGACAACCTGCTAGTCTTGAGTGTGCCTTGACATTGATTCCCTAAGGATCTGCTCCATGATCTTCCCTGGCCCAGAGGTGAATGTGACAGGTGTGTAGTTGTCCTGACTGCCATGACTTTTCAAATACCATTGAGAGTGACTTGGCAACAACATCTACCAGTTCCCTCAGGACCCTGGGATGCATGTCACCCATTCCCATAGACTTGTGGATTGTTTTTGAAGTGGTGAGCTGATATTCTTGTCCTAATCCAAGCACAGTATAAGCAATAGGTTTCCTAAATACATGGCATCTCAGCTCTTCCTTCAGATGCTCTTTCTAGTCTTGGATGGAAAATGTTGAGAATCACTCATAATCAGATGTTCTGCTGTCTCAGTGTTTCATACAAGCATTCAAACTTCTGTGATTGCTGCTAGAAAAACCAAGCCTAGACAAAAAACATGGAGTAGCAATGCTGAATTAATGTATTGTAGACCTGCCCCAACTCCTTTGAATTCTCTCATCATAGATAGGTATTATTATTCAAATGAAGGTTCCCATGAGTAATTTTTAATTAAGATAATCAAGAACTTATTTTTCTACAAACATCAAAGGTACTCAATTTTTATTTCTGGTAACCCTCTCTTGTGACTGGCAGGCCTTCTGTGTTCAAACATTTCTCTTAAATTTAATTCCCTACCTCTTTGAGGTCTTCCATTTGAATTTATGACTCTTTACACTATGATTATGTGTGATCATTTTAATGACTGAGCAAGCAATAAACAATTAATTATGTATCCAGTAGAATTATTTTGTTAGCTATAATTTCTGTTCTAGAAGAAACAGAGGGGATAAGTCATTCTCTATTCAAGGCTTCAACCAAATTTCCATTTCTGTCTCCAGTGTTAGGTTTTAAATATCTTGAAATTATGCAACACATACTAAGGCAGGACCTAATGGGTGTAGTTTCCATGGATTTCATGGCAAGAACACATGATAAATAATTTTCTAATATTTAATTTGGATTACATTCTACTATCCACTGAATTCAGAGAACATTCAGTAACCCTTTCAATCAGACTTCCATGAAAAAATCAAGAGATGAAAGTCCATCACTTTTGTGCTTTTCAAATGGCTGAAGTATTTTTTACTGTCATGGCTTTTTTTCCACTTTACATGTCTGGTTTCAGCTTCCAGCTACTGTTTTTTGTTGTGCTTCTACCAACTAGATTAAGATACCACTAATATCTGGTTTCCACCCTGTAATCAAATTACTATTCAATCTTCTTTCTGTGAAGTTAAACAGACAGAGCTCTTAAGAGTTCTCTTATCCAATATCTCCTACAGTGTACACCTACAGTATCTCCTCTGATTCACTACCTTTTATTTTCATGTGGGTATCCAAGAATTAAGTCTTGCCAAGTTAAGGTCCCATCTGCCATAAACCCTGGATTTTTTTTCCACAGTCACAATAATTGTAGAATCAAAGTCTATCTCATGAAGATGCTGCCTGTGTTCATTATTCATTGGCAGATTACTTTATCCTTGGGTACATTAAAACACATATGAGATGAGTTGTCCCAGTTTACTTGATGACTAATTATGGCTGCCTGTACTCATCAATATTAAAAGTCAAACATTTTTGTGTCATCTTCAAATTCTAAGAGCAGGGATTTTGCATTTACTTGCAGATCATTTGTTAAAATGTTGAGTAGCACTGGGTCTTTGCGGAATCCCAGTGCAAAATCCACATTTGACAATGATTGTGCTTTGAAAAATACTTTTCAAAAACCATCTAATAACCAACTTTTAATATGTGTTTTAATGATACTGCATAGTGCTAGTGTCTCAAGCAGAATGTCATGTGATATTAACATAAAAACTGTTTAAAGTCTAGACCTTTTATGTCTCTGTGGTTAACTTTATCAACCAAACTGGAATCTTATCAAAAAAGAATATCATATTTGTTTGACAGGCCCTATTTAAAGGGAAAAAAAAAAAAAGAAAAATCACTCTCATGTCAACAAGCATTAAGCGTATGACAGTTCTTCAATCCTTCTTTAATTGAATACCTCTTCAACTTTTCATGCCTCTTAATCTAGCATACTGATACCCTGTCAGCTCTGAGATATCATAGTAGAGAAGCTCACTGAAATTTATCAGCTCTCCATCAAGTAATGAACACAGCAAAATTAAGACCTTCAGTCCTATGAACATGCCAGTAGTATTTTCTGATATATAGCTTTTAGAATGTTTGATACCTCTTTTTTTTTTAATTCTGGATTTTAAAACTCTTCTTTCCCATTACAATTTTTAAACTTTAATACCAAAAAGAAAGTAAAGCACCAAGAAACACCTTTTGCTTTGAAAATTTGAAAACCATTCTGAAACAGTTATAATTGAATATACTCATCATTATGAATAATTTCAGGTTGACCAATTAACAATTTCTTCAGAAATATGGAAACCCTTAGACAAATTCCAAATGATGTGGTTGTTATCCATTATTGATAAATGAAAGAACTTCAGAAATCTGCTGAAATTTTTCCCACTGTTTAAAAGAATAATGCATTTTTATGTCACCAAATATGTGAAGCTATTTAAGAATTTTCTTCCTATTGGTAGGAGAAAAGCCTATCACATATTTGAAAAAATGCTAAATTTGTTCAGGGAATTTACATTCAGTGCCTCGAAAATTATGTTCCATTATAAGGACTTTTTAATGCCCACTGTGAATTTAATAATAATGCAGAATAATATAAAAATATGACTATAAAAATCTCCAAAATCTGACAATAGAAAGAAAGAATAGGAGAAAATAGAAGGAAATTAAGACTATGTTATTTGAAAAGAACTTCTCTCTTAAGAGGCCTAATCTCCCTACATGTCTAAATAATTAAACACAAGGTGCTTTTCAGGGATTAATGATGCATTTCACTTCACTTCACAGGGCAATTGTAAGTGCCGAAGAATATAATAGAGAAAAGAATTGTGGTTCACAAAAAAACGTAAAACAATTCTGTGTAACCCTGCCTAGTGTTTATGTCATCAGTTAAATTAAATGTGTCAGGACCAGTAAGTCTGGAAATTTTTAGTATTTATGAACTTGCCTTGAAGTATTTTGTCTCTTTAGAATATTTTTTAGCCCACTGCTGAAAGAAGCTGACTCCATGTTAATCCAGCTTGCTTTTTTAACAGCAGTTTTGAGCAAAGTTAACCTATGTGTATCTAAATATGTGTATTTCCTTCCTGCAGGGACAGTAATGCCTCTGTGATCTGGGCCACTTGTCCTCTCATGCTGGGAAAATAATTCCAACTAGATCACAGGAGTCCCTTTTTATCAACATAAGTGTAGCTGGAGAAGGAGTTGACCTCTTCAGGGAACTGAGCTGCTTCTGAAGGGTTTTCAGGTGAGAAGTGCCCCACACAGAATATTTATGTCGGTAAAAAGATGGGAAAACAAATATACTTTTTTGGGAGCAGGAAAAAATTATGTAATAACAAAAAAAAAATCTATATTTATGGAGATTGACTGATTTTTTGAAAGGACAAGCCGATTCTGAGTGGCTGCTGTAAAAGCCAGTCATGATCCATCCATACAAGTTGATATCAAATGCAAAGCATACCAATGACCTAATTTTTGTTATTGTAAACATACAGAAATTATTGTGAGAGTTTGTCACAGATCAGGATCAATATACATTTTATTATCCTTGTCATTAGTGCCACTGTGCCATATGTGGGGATACCTGGCTATCCTTCCCCTTTTTGCAGTCCCTCCCTAATCCTCTGCTGCTCTGCTGGTAACTCGTGTGTCCCAGTCCCTGTGGGAGCTGGTTTTCTCCCTGCTGCAGGAAACTGAATAGGATTAGGGCTTGAGTTCAGCCCATTTCCATAGGAGTTAACTGCTAGGAAGCCTTCTGGCAGAGTTCTAGCCTGACCCAAGTGCTGCTCATACCTGGGTAAGCTCTGGATGATGATTGAGAAGTTCTCAATAACATTTATGGGCAAAGTCACTTATTTTATGGTGCAAGGAAACTTAGATACAGGCCATAGCATTTGGATTCTGGGCCAGAATACAGTCACTCACACTCCAGTGTTTGCATGAACAACTACTTTTCCTCACTTCCAATGTGCATTCATAAAGATCTGGAAACAAGATGGAAACATTGCTACTGCAATTACATTTGAAGCACAGGACAGTGTTATCTTTGTAAATGTCTAAACCCTCCACCTCCTCTGTAATAATTACATTAAAAAAGATGAAATACAACACATCCATCTTTCAGCTAAATGGCCCATTAATCTCCCAAGGGAAAAAAACCCCAACCAACTCTCTATACAAATTTTATTTCAAGAATTTTTTTCACTTCATTGAAAGATGAATAATACATCATTCTCCGAATGACACCATATAAATGACTATCTTAAATGACTTATGATTCTACAACCATTTGTTTCATAGCAATGAAGACAAAATTAGGAGATTTTGAATACTTTACAAGAAAAATTCAATACTAAAGTTTCTCTCAAGTATAGTAGCACTTAATTTATGACTTCCTAATGTGCTTGAAATCCACTTAAGAAGAAAGTCTGAAATTTATAGGCATATATCTAACAACGAGATTAAACTCTGAGCATGGAAGAACTGTCATGTATAATAGCTGTAAAATTACAGTTATGCAGCAGATTCATCACGAGCAATAACCTTGGGCAAGCCTCAGATGTGGAATCTTGAGCTACTTCCTCACTTTCTAGACCTCACTATGAGTATTTAGTGGAGTGAGTGTTTAGTCACACCAAAATGCAGCCATTTGCTACCCTGGAGAGTCTGTGGACCAGAGCTGCAGGATGCCCTGTGGTTCTCAGTCATACTTTCTTTAGTCCCTTTGCAGGTTTGTACTGAGGGTCAGCAAACATGGTTTGCTGTGTGCAGTTGCAGCAGCATGGCTGCAGCCAGACTGGTGAGTGCAGCATTTGCACTGCACAAAAGAGTTTAAATATAGTCCCAGGATGCTCTAGGAGCTAAGCTTGTGTCTGCCATATTCGGGTACATGCTGATCTGCCATACTGTGAAACAAAAGATTGGGGCTTCCTCATCTGACCCCCTTTTAAAGACAGCCCTTTGGAGTAAGAGTCATCAGAAAGCGTAGAGTACTGCTAAGAAAATAATGTGGCACTGCCAGTACCCAGAGCACATGGAGATCCAGACATCTCCCTTGTGTGAGATTTCTGCATCTGCAGCCCGGATGCTCCTTGCACATGCTGTGTGTTCCTTTCTAATGCAACCTTTTATCTAACCCCAGGCATCCAGATTATAAACTGTGAAATGTTCCTGCAGGACTCAGCACTGGAAGTGATGGTGTCCCCACACTGAGTATGTTCCAGGTCTGGCCTTTTCTTAGCAGAAAAGTCTAGTCATTATAGAAGGCAGTGTTGTCTGTGAGTCCTTAGTGCCTGCTTGTTCAGTAACAGTTTTGTATTCACGTTGTCAGAGTTGCTCCCACCATGCATTAATCTTTCACCAGAAATTATATCCTTTTCATCACTAACTGCAGTGGTCTCTATTAAGGAGAGCTTGTATGAGGTATCAATCCAAGCATTTCTTGAAAGAGCGCCCTAAGAAAGGAGTTGTTCTCAAGTTAGACTAAACCATTTGTTGAATAAAGTAGAAGCTGATACCACCAACACCTAAACGAGAGCAATTTGAAACACCTTTGGTGAATTCCAGAACTCCCATTGGTCTTAATTAGGACAACCGAAAGAAACTGTTAATTTCAATCAGCTGGTGAAAAGTGCTGCTGTCACAATCAGTCAGGCCTTTGGAGTTCAGTTTTCAATTTGTTCAGTATTAGACAGTCTCACACAAAAGATACTGTTTCCCTGGAAAAATATGTGTACCTTTTCTTTTTCATTAGGGATTATTTATAGTGTAATGAGACCAGAACACATGTTAAATCACATTTTATTTCTGGGTAAAGTGTTTTTGTTTTCTCAAGAAGAGCCAGAATTTAATAACTAAACAGTCTTCGCAAAAAATAATTACATTTGTAAAAGGTAATTCTAAAAAGGGCAGCTGAGTAATCTACTACTAACAGACAATTCTAGATATTTAATTTCTTGGATACTTATTTGCTGTAAAAGAAGTGAAAAAACTTCTTTTGTATATGTATTCTGATGTTCCAGGAACTTCTGAGGCCTTGAAATGTACCTGGATAAGAACCAGGGTTTTATTTTCCTTTGACGTCTTCAGTTAAAACACTTTTTTAAAATGTAACTCTATTTTTACACAAGATATATTTTTGCATAAAATGTAATCTGCTGTGTTTTGACCACTTATAATACATTCAATTGACAGATTTTCCCTGGAATCACATACTTTGGCATAATGAGAAAGATCAAGTCAATGTAGATGTTACAAGCAATATTGCCTTGTTTAAACTGCAAAGTACTTATACTCAAGTGATATGTAGATTGTTAGAAAAAATAACTTAATTCTTGAATTGCTTGCAAGGTTAAAAAAAAAAGCATCAAATCTCAGTCAAATTAAAAAAAAAAAAAAGAAGGCTACATTTTAGAGCATAGTTATGGGCTCTCCAGAGGTAGCCACTGATTCCTCACATTTTAGAAACAGCAAGCAGCAATGTAGTAATGTAGTGAGAGTCAGAATAGTAGTTAATGCACATGGGAGTAGGAATTTACACTCTGAATGATCCGAATTGATTCAGAAACAGCAGTGAACTCATGGGTAAGACACATGGAAAATTTAAATGCAAAAATTTACTCCAGTGTCATTAGAAGAAAGCCTTGAGAAAAAACCCAGAATGATTTGGAAAATTAACCAGACAACCAAAAGAAGAATGTAATGAAAGTGCTGGAATTGCCTAGCTTGGATATGTCCCTGCTTGAAATGTTTTTACAAGGGCATCCTTGTTAATAGAGTAAAAAAAAAAAATCGTAAATGTTAACTAGAAATCACTTTCCTTCATCCCACATCTTTCCCCTTAGTAAATGAAGACAGGATGAACAGCTAAAATTACTAATTGGTTTACTGATCAGTTGTAGTTTGTTCGATTGATTTGCAATTAATTCTGGTTTGTGGTGCATAGAAGAGGAAGGTTGGCGCCAACCTTTGAGGCAGCTGATACTCAATATCCTCCAAGAGAGCTGTGGGTCAGAATATCAATAATCTGTTTTGAAGCAGCTCCTGAATGTATTGAGACTGTTTCTTGTGCATTTGTAAGAGCGCTAGAGAATAAAAAGAAATCTGCATTGTGTTAATAAAAGTATCTGTCTGTGAAGACTGGACATTTTTAACTTCACAATTATTATTTAGTGCCATTCTGATTTCAGAAAAGTGAAAATACTTTGCATAATCTGTAATATTATTGTTGCTTTTAGTGATACTTGCTTAAATCACTACATTCACTTTTTCAGGCTCTTTGCAAGTCAATGGCAACTTTAAATTAAAAGACAGTTCAGGCTTTTTTTCACTGATACTCAAAAATCATGCAAGTAATCCTGATAAGAACACACATACATGCGCAATGTCTGAAATAGAAATTCCTTATTTTGAGATATATGGGTCACGTTTAGAGTACAGCTGATTTGTTTCAATTAAAAGTTCCCTTACTTAGAAAAAAAACAAAACCAGAATATATCTGAAGACAAAGAGATTAAGAATCCAAGTACAGATTATGCTTGGAAACTCATGTTCATAATTATTACCTCTTCCTCCTTCTCTCTATTTGGTCATATTTGTAACATCATCGATGACATCAGCTATTTTCTTTTAAAAACCTGATTTAAATTTCACTTTAGAATTCACTTGGTATAAAGATCCTTTCCTGGATCCCTTTTACACAGTGTATCACCTTCTGCTTGAAGTGATTTTCCGGATAGAAATAATAATATTTTTTCCTTCTGATATTGTAGATTGCTTATTCTCCTATCATTTGCATAAGCAGCCTATCCCTTGGTCCAATATGCAAATTTTTCTTTCTTTTCTTTTTGCCTGTTTAATCTAAAAATCATTAAGCCCTCTCCAGTAAATGGCCACCTTCTGTACCTTTCAATTAAATTTACAGGTATCTTTACTGTATTTTCCTGATGCCCTAGAGTGAAATTTGTCTGAAATGACCATCTAATTTTCTTTGTATTTTTTTCTGTTCAGACCTGAAAGGAATATCTAATGATCTGATCTTATGTGGAAAACATGTTAAGAAATCATATTGTTGCATTCTTATTGTAGTATAAATGCATTTGATGCATACAAATCTGAATTTTAAGCATTTTTCATCTTAATATTTGTGCAAAAAGTGTAATTTATAGCATAAAAGTGCAACTTATTTTAACTTTAGAAAAAATTATTTTTAAACTCCTATTTGAAGACACGTTTATGTAGCATCAAAAGTACAAAACGGATGGGGACAGGTGAAATGAATGGCTATTCATTGAGACTATTTTTTGAACCCCTAATAAATAAAACACCTGATTAATGCTATAGAAGAGGGGTGATAAGGAAAACTGAACTGAGTTTCCATGCTACTTAAGACTTCAGCTTTTCACTGTAAATGTGATCTTGTTTCAAACTGTGAATGAGTTTAAAACTTCATGTTCGTAGCCGCATTAGAGATACTGTAATAGTGGTGGATCATTCCCGTGAGAAAGGCAAGCAAGGCTTGTGTGACTCCTGTGTAAGAGAGCTATCTGTCACAGATGTCACTTTATCTGATTGAGACTCCTTAGCTGCTGCTATACTTGCACCCTTCTCTATATCAAGACCTTTTGAATCCACAAGCTGCCAGCAGGGGAGTAAAAAAAATCCTTCTTCTGTTGAGATAGCATTGAGATCTTTGTGGCTTTTTGTCTCAGCATTTAAACAGAGGATTTAATTGGCTGACATTTGAACTTTGAAAGAATCCTAATTCTTATGGGATGTGTGTTTTCTCACTCTATTTCATAACCTTACTGTCATTTCCCATTTCTTATACCATTAGCCCTGTATGCAGCCAGTCTGTCAAAATACGTTTAGATATTTTCTCTGATACACTGGCAGAACACTTGTTTATTTTTGTTGTTCACAGTTAAAGATTTCATGTTCATTTTGATGAACAAAACAGCAGTGAGGATATCTGTCCCATTCATTAAAATGTAAGATTAAGACAACAAAAACTGCTGAGACTTGATTTCTTTTCCTACTGTTTGATTTTGATGGTTTTTTTTCCTTGCAAGCAACTGAAGACAAGGAGCACACAAGTCATTACTGAATAAAATGACCTTCATTACAAGACAGTTTGAGGGCCACATGATCACACAGTAAAGTACAAAATGTACTAATGTACTAAAACCAGATTGTGAACAGGTTTTGCTCTACATCTCCAGCATACACATGTGCATAAACCATCAGCAGCTGAAATTGCTTGGTCCAGACAGCTGTCCAAAACAATTTTTGTAAAACTTACTTTTGATACTGGAGTAGATATAACTGGCGTCATTGCTTTCACTGATTTATGGGAGGAGTGGGAATCTGTTTTTACTCTTGCATCTCTTACAAGACCACAAATTCAGAAAGTAACAACATTAGTCTCATTCGCTGATCTGTTATGAATGTGTATGGTTTTATGGTGGGAATAATGCAGTAAGAGAAAAAAGCAACACGAAGAGGGAAGGAGGAATTGAGGTTGTTGCAGACATTGACTCTATTGTTTATGATTGTACATGTAAAATTTATGGATTTACCACTTCTTTGTAATGTATTTACTCAAGGAAGCTCTGTTATAAATCATCTGTTTTCCAATAGGAGCCTACATTTTTCACCCTAATCTCTACTTGAGTTCACTGAGGCAAGAAGGGGTCAAATGATGAGCCCAGTGTTACATGATGAGTCATTGAATGAACCAAGTACTAGGATCCTCCTTGCCCCTGGTCCTTTATATCAACAGGCCACAGGGGCTTTGTGTTGCTTCTTTCATCTGCCTTTAAATCCAAAGTGTTAGAAATGTCTTCCATTAAATCTTAGTGTGGCTTAGTACAAGACAATACAATCCTTGAGATGGTCTGTTCACGTACTGCATATGTTTCCCTCTTTTTTTCTGAGACACCCTTTCTGCTGAGATTTGTTTACTGGTCTCCATAAATCAGCATTCTCATCAGATGTGGTAATGAAGTCCTAAGAGAACTAGCCAATATTTCCACAGCTGTTAAGCAGCTATCTAAAGATATCTTTCTTTTTGGGCTTGATTCACCACTGGGTTTCCTCAGGTTTACACTGGTGTAAGTCTAATGGGTTCAAATTGGTTGCAGTAAATCAGTGCACAGAACAAGTCCCTGACCTGGTGTAAATCAGCATAGCTCCACCGAATCCACATGCAGCTATCCTTATTTTTACCAGCAGAGCTCTATCCCATGGAGCTCAGATAAGCCCAACCATGTACACACTGTTGTGCCAGGTTCAGCTGTAATGACCAGGTATTCCCAGGTGTAGCGTTAGAGTTACACTTTCAAAAACAAAAATCAGGTGTGATTAGAATGACAAAAGAGATTTTTTTTCGTGCGTGATAGTTTTGTTGTCATCTGTTTCTTTTTTCTCTGCAAAAACAGCACTGCCTTTCAGAGCTGCACTTCTGAGGTTTCATCTGCAGCAGTAAGAAAACCAGTGACTGCAGGCTAACAGAAGAGCAGATGTAAAATAAATCCTTCAGAAGATATTTAATGCGTGTGAAAAGAAGAAATAAGAAACCATATCTACACAAATTAAGCCAATGGGTGATTCTCTCTGTAGTCCTTCTATATGTTATCAATTAGGCTGTGAGCAGACAAAAACTTTGCCTTGCACTTGGATCTGTAGGTACACTGAAGTCAGAGGAACTAATCATGTACAAAATTGGTGCCCTTTAAATTCTTGCCAGAAACATCATTCACTTTTGACTGGAAATAAATTTTCCGTTTTGCTTCAGTAATTTTAAACTTTTTAATATATAAAATTGATAGATTTTTTAAAACTAGACAGTTCAGTAGAAAATTAACTTTTAAATTTAAAAATAAAAACACTTTTTTTTACTTTTGCATTTTTTTCCTTTTTAATTTATAGCTGATCTACTGCATGAACATGTATTCACAGCAATGGTATTCCTAATGCTACTTTTCACAGTAAAAAACTTCAGCAACAAAAAATGCTTTTGTCTACATTTCTTCCAAGCAGATTTATGTATGTTTATGGAGGAGCATATTGACATTGGGGTCCAGCTCTTTTGGAATTCTCGGTGTCACAAAAACAGAGAAAACAATATTCTTACTATTGAAGTCTTTGTTTATCATAAAAGAACTACACTGTATGGAGAAAAACATGAAAATTGTCCACTGATAGCCATTTCCAATGCATTCAAAAACTAAAGCCTAAAACAGTCCTAAAAACATGGGGAGAATTCTTCTTGCTTCCAACACGTGCAGTCTGTAACACTTTATGACTTAGAAAATTTTCAAACTTCTTAAAACCGATAGTGAACTAGAATATGCTGAGCATATATGAGGACAGATACATAAATTCTCCTAAGAATTATTTCCCCTTTTTGTTTTTTTTTAAGGAATGTACCTATTTCCTCTGTCATTGTATGTGGTTTATTTTTTCTGCTTATTAAATATTAAAGTGGGCAAGTGGGTAAAATTTGATTTTAACAGAGAAAATTTACAAGCACAGGAAACTGTAGGCACTCTCTGTGAATGGAAAGTAAAATTTTTTTTGTTATGTAAATGATTGCAAATGTAATGGAATGATTTCTGTTTTACTTATATTACCAAAAGAAAATCACAAACAAAAAAGTGCTCCTTCTGACGGTCTTAGGCAACATTTTCTTTCAGTTTATGTGTTCATTTTATAGTGCAGTAAATTGCTTTTTTGCACTATGACAAAAACTCTTCCAGTCAGATTTTCTGATTTATGGTTCATATTTGTTAACTAGGTGTTTGAAAAGATATCATTGAGAACCTTAGGATTGCCAGCACTCTTATTCTAAAAATACAAAACTTCATAATGTATTTTAAAACTTTTAATTAAAGAATTAACGTGCCTAAATATATGTGCAATTTCAAAGAATAAATGGCTTAAAAGTTACCCATAACAAAAGTTACCTTTAGTGAAAATGTGTCAATACATGCTTTTCTTTCCACATGAGCTTACCAACACCATGATTTTTTGCCAATACTTTCACTACAGCTTATTCCCTATAACAGAATTTCCATTTCCATGTAAAATCCTTTACCCAGAGCTCTAAATTAAAATAAATTGTTGGTTAAGACTTATTTTTATTACTGCCAGATACTGTGCCAGAGGAAGCTTTGAAAAAAAAATTCTAAGTCCTCCAATTTTTTCCAGTCTCACTTCTAGAGGTCATCTTTCTTTTCTTTCAAAGGAAAATTGCAAGTAGAACAAATTCTGTGAACAACCTGAAGCATAGGATGAATGCATTCTAAAGTTTGTGAGCAATTCCTATATAAATACATATATTCAGAGAAATAAACAAAATGGTATAACAAAATATTTTAATTATGATGAAAATTTGTATCAGGAGAATTTTTTATTATAAACATTGTTGAAGTAGAAAGTACAAGTTTTAAAGGGGTACATACAGAAAGCAGAAACTGCTTCAAGCAAATGGAAATACAAAACAAATTACATCAAATTTTCCATGCATGCACACACACATACACACATATACATTTAATTACCTGTAATTTTCAAGGTCTGATATCTAAGGCCCAGTACACTATTTTTCTTATTTAAAATGTTGAGATGTTTCGGAGTGGGTCTACCTAATAATTACAAAGCAGAAATTAAAAAAACCAAACAAACAATAGAAGGCTGCTCTTTTCCTAGCTGTCGTGAATGGGAAATATCAACTTAATTATTTTCCATTATTAGATATAATTCATATATTCCTAATTGTATATCATTAACATAGTTAAATCATCCCACAGAAACACTATTTTTTATTTTCTGAAGATACAGAATTCGCTTCCATTGCAAACAATATTACACTTTTCAGTTGTGCCATTTCACAGATTGATAAGGATGATATTTTCAAAATTTAAGCTGAATTCACAGAGACAAGGTTTTTCATGTATCTTTTTTGTTGGGGTTTTTTTTTAATAAAAAAGGATTGGCTTGATTTTTAGAACTTAGAATGCAGGGAAAGGTGCTTCTATGAGCTATTCATTGAATGCTAACAAAAATTAGAGCAGAGTCTGAGGATTACTTTAGATACAATACAGATTCTCTGAGTCTATATATTGTATGAAATCAAATTTATAATGATTGGTAAACAAATTTCCTGATTGAAGTCATCAGCTGAAGCTGTCTCGCACTGATTTACTGTTGAAGGTTCCAGTGACCTGTTTAATGACCCCAAACCTTAGAGTCAGAAGTTCTTTCTAGTCCTTAAATATCCATGTCTAATAAATCGAGGAGGCTAATATAAGGACTTTATTTTTTGTATTGATACAAGTATGGATTTATTTATTCTAAATTACTCACCAGAGAGAGACATTTCATAGAAAAATATCCCTCAGAAGTGATTCTATAAAACCAAGGTGTCATCTCTAAAAAAATTGCTTGAAATTGTATCATCAGAGCTAATTGACAATATATCTTTTTAATTTCATTTGTGATGTTTTTACCATCTTTCTTTTGAGGTAACTTTTTAACTACGAATATTTTTCTGTTTTTTTTCTATGCTAAGTGCAAAAAATCTTGCACTTGTATCTTGTATCTCTCTTTTGCTAAAACACCCACTGAATATGTCTTACACTCCAGTAGCATAAAAGAAATTAACTCACTTACTCAATTTACAGCTAAAATAACATAGAGTTTAGATTAAAGATATGATATTAGAAATATGTATATATTAAAGCCAAGAGCTTCATTGACACTTTTTTATTATTCTTTTTACAAAATGAGTATGTGAAATTGTTGATCATTCTGGGGACAATAGTTCTTAAAAAAGTAAAACATAATAAGATGTGGAAATGAATTCTTTAAATGTATTAAGAATCTTAACTATGTGCAGTTGTAAAATCATGTAATAAGAAAAATTACTGTGAGTTCACAGCATTGAACATTTTTCTTTTGCTTTTCTTGTTCTAGTAGTGTATTATGGTTCTTTGAGTTGCAAGGCATATTCGCATAGGAACTTTCCTCAGTGCAGATGCTCAGTTTTAAAACACATGTTACTTGAAGTTTAAAAAATGTGTTTAAAAATTCACAGTCTGTGGAATTATGTATCCAGGGATAAAATTTCCTTAACAAGCTACAGTTAATAGCAACATAAAACAAGCTCCACACTCAGACAAAAGTTGGGGGAAATTTGTGTCTAAGGCCATCTCTCTCACGTGGGGCTTGGCTTATCTTGCAAATGTGCTGCCTCACAGATCCAGCTGCAAGCCCCACACTTTACAAACAGCTTTGTTTTTCCTGTGGAAACATTGGCAGCCAACACAGTAACAATGCAGTGGGAACAATTGATTAGCCTCTTGGTGCCATATCATTTCATAATTCTTGTCTCAAATGCATCTCTGACCCCATCTCTTTGAGCATCATCATAGAAATCAACTAGCTAATTAAGTCATCTTGTAGCATTATGATGACAATAGCTTGATGATTACTGCTCTTTTTCAGTAGCTAGGACATTTTGTAAGAAATTATTTTCATCAGCCTTAGGTTCCTGCTTTGTCTAATTCACCAGGTATTTGTGTACAAAAAAAACCAAACAAAAATTCAAAACATTAAAAATGCACCCCAGAACAAAGTACTGTTTCACACTTGTATGAAAATCTAGGAGAAAGCAATGAAAATATCTCTCAGAAGTGAACTGCTTGGGTTTCTAAGTTTCTGTTTTGCTTTTGAATAGACCGAACACATACCATGTATGTACTGTGTCTTACATTCTCTGTTGAGTCCCACATAAAGCTCTGGCATCTCACACAGGGCACAGAGCTATAGGTTTGAATATCTCTGGTGGAGGAGCCAGCACTAGCAGCACCCTTCCGGAGAAAGCAAATGATCTCCTTTCTTTTGGGTCATTTTGTTTGGTTTTATATGTTTGTTTGTGAAACAGTTGAGGAAACTCTGTGGTACAGAGAGCATTCGAGGCATTCTGAACAGCTTTGAGGTCCAACTTTCAGTAAGTAATTTTATTTATACCAGGAGAATACTTAGTGATGCTTCACTGGATCTTTAGATATTTTGGATCACAAAACACACTGCTGGATAATCTCTACATAATAAGAGCATATCATGCATAGGCTTGAGAAGGACATAACCTCCTGAGCTAGCAACTGAAAATAAAACACCATTGCCTAAATAAAGGAAAGTATATCACATTAAACTTCCAAGCCCTTAAAAAACTTTCTTGAAATATCCAGTGACTAAGAGCATAGTCAAAGCAGGTGACCTGGTAAAGCACATTTAGCAATGGGTTCTTTGATACAAAACTGAAGACAATTTCCTCCTCTATTGAAGATAAGAGCAATTTTGGTATTGATTTCTGTGGATGGAAGTACCCGGTGCAGCCTCCCTTTTCTGGCTGTGTCACCAGCTAGCTCTGTGAACACAGGGAGTGTATGCAGCTGGGTTCCTTCCCTTCCATCATCTGCCATGGCTGCCCAGGCTGCGAGCTCTCTCCCACTCTACAGGGACTGTCTCTGATGATACGCTGGAGAAGGGGAAAGCAAAATGGGATCCAGTCAAACAGAAGCATCAGAAACCTACATGATTTAGATCAGAACCGTCTTTCATTGCCAAGCATTGATTTAAATAAGGCAGGACTGCTCACAAAAGCTATATGTTCTTAGAGTTCCTCTACTTATGTTTTCCCACGGTTAATAATCCTATTCTCTGTTTCCAGAATCCCTAGTGTATAAACATTAATTTTTATCTTTCTTTAGCTGATTAAATTAGAAATCAACTGCAGCTAGCCAGAAGTAATTTACTGTACGTGATCACTTTTGGATCTTATTCACCCCGAATGACACTAGATAGAGGTGTGAGGTTTCTCTCTGGAGTTGGTCCTCTCATTGACAAGTTACCAAAGGACAGAAGATGGAAGAAAGTTAGCGTTATTTGCCTGATTGTTAGCTAACAAGGCCCTTTCATGAAGACACTTGTAGTGTTGTTGCAACCTGCAGTCCAATTAGTGGATGGATCCCTTTTAGCACTGCTCTTCTTGTTCGTCTACCTCTGTGCTATATTAGACTACTGTGAAAAAACAGGCAAGCTTTTACACTAATGTTAAAAAGACCTGTGTCAGAAAATATAATAAAATATTTATTGGGCATAAACATGTTTGTGTGTATATTCACATGCATAGTCATTGTGTGCATATGAGAAATGAGTGAGACAGGGACACACACACATCCACGAAAAATTCTTAAAGATCGTACTGTAATCTGCCTGTGAAATGGTTAACAGGAAAATAAATCGACATTCCTTTCTATGTGTGTTACAAACATTATTATCTCCAAGTCACATTTTAATTTCATACTTGATGCTTCAGCTCATGCCATGTTTTTAGTTAGCAATGGCCTGTTAAGCTGCTAATTTATATACTGTTGTGAAGGCCTCTGTAAATGCTGCTCTATAAATAATAGAGCAGTGATCCATAACAACCTTCCATGTAACAGCACAGAGTCCACTGCAGCTAATATGAAAGAACTGCTGGTTGCTAGGTGCCAAAATGCTGCCTGCCTATTTAGGAACTGCTATAGTTTTGTCTCCCTGCTAAGATGACAAAAGTGTAATTAGAGATTAATCAAGAGCTACATTAGTGCCACAGTTTCCTGCAGGCTGACTTTTGTTGCTCACCAGCAGTTAAGTGCATCTGCCTGTATTTGCCAGTACTCTGGAGATTTAAAAATTTATTGTCATATTTACAGGGATAGCTACAGTAAGTTATCAAATCCTGAAGGAAACTTGGCAAAATGCATATAATTTGTAGTAGCAAAGATGGCTCTTTGTATTTATTTTCTAAACATTTCCCATCTGAGAAAGGTTTTAAATTTCCTGCCGCCACATACTTAATTCACTGGGATGACGGGAAGAGGACTTAGGCGCAGACTCTTTTATCTTCGACTGAAGCCTCACATACATAAAACTGTACACCATTTTTAGTATTCTTACTTAATTCTAAGTCTCTTGTAAGATTCATTTAATATCACACTTACCTTCCCTTTGTACATTTAGATTGTAAGCAACTTCTAGAACTACTGAAACATTTGAATACTTTAATCCATTCATTATTTCACATCACTAAATTGTATATTTAAATTAATGAGATAGCACCTTGATTGTACAACAACTTACATATTTCTTGGTAGAAAATTAGCACTCTCCATGAAATGCTTGTGCAGGGTTCTCTTCATTGCATCATGTAGAAAAAGCCACAGAAGAATTTTGTTCAGAAATTTATAGTAAATAAATAAATTTCTGAATTTAATTTATTCTGACCAAATTGAGAAGTTTTAAAATGATCCACAATTTTCTTAGGAACTATGTTACATTTCCTGGCTAGTTCTAATAGTAATTTAAAGAGGGCAGAGAGGAAAATGGAGGATATTGGGACTTACCCAAGGTTGCATAGTACATCAGTGGTAGCTCCACACAGTTCTCAGTCATTCTGCACTTTGTGGAAAAACTTGTACTGTGTTTAAATGAGAGATTGTTATACTACTTCAATGTCTACTCCAAAGGCTTCCCAAAACTCTTAGGAAATAATCTATGTTGAACACTGCACTAGTTAGTATCAAAGCCCAAGAATAAGTTTATTTGTGTAAGATCATGTCAAACATGGCACCATCACTGCTATTGAGCAGAGTAAGTCTAGTACAATAGTAAAAAGTCTATTTTCAATACACGAGCAACAATCTTTTCAGGGAAACCAAGAATAACCTATTTCCATTAAAGAGATCAATGCCTACCATCTAACGAGTCAATAAAAAGCACAAAAAAGCCCCAGTAAAAATGCAGAGATTGTGCAGCCTACTCTAAATAACTTCATTTAAAACAAGCAGAGAGAACCCAAGTACAGGAAAATGCTGTATAAACAACTCTGCTGTGAATGGATTAATAGTGCAAAACTGCAGTCCAGCTTTCCTTCCACACCTAACCATTTTAAGAAAAGAGACAAAAAGATATGTATGTAACGTGGTAGTTGGGTAGTAAATGAGTAGTCACCTCTAAAAACTATTGCTGCTTATACATATGTATCTATACATACTACACACACACACACACACATATATCTATATATAAACCTATACTTGCAGAGATAGGTAGATATGTGTATGTATCTATATATCTATCTCTCTCTCTCTACATATAGATATACCTACTGCTTTTTGTAGAGTTGAAGGCAAGAAATTCCAGTTCTGGGGCAACAGAACAAAAATTCTGGCATAGGGAGTTCCTAGATATGGTTATAATTACTCATAAAGCAGACCTAGAAGAGAAAACTTTGTACTGTGGCATATGGCTCTGTGGATTTATCCATAGACCATTTCCTCAAGGGAAAAACAGAAACTAATTATTTTCAAAGGAAAAGCACAGCTAGGCTAACGCCCCCTATACTTGTTAGAGATTATTCTAGACTTTACAGCTTCTTTGACCTACACAAGAACAGGATCTTGTAGAAAATAGGCTTAAAAATGAGCTTCTCTTTTAGTATTTCCTAATCTTTTTGTTTCCTCTTCCTTTTGCAAAGATCTTTACAATATTTACAAGACAATATTTGGGTAAATTTGGTTCATTCTTATGTAGAATCTGGAATTCAAATCCAGATATTTTGAAGGTAATATTTCCTTCCTTCTTAGTAACTACCATAAATAACAGCATAAATTGGTTTTCAGCTATGTACGAAGACTGGTGAACCTCAAAAGCAAATTATGAACTGCAAAAGTTTGGAAAAAAAAGTATGTTTATTGATCCAGTTTTAACTCTAGTACCTAGACGCATGATAACTAAGTTCAGTGTCAATACATGTTCTATATACCAAATGATAATTTTATTTCCCATCCTTTGTTTTATTTTTCATAAAGGAAAATAGCTCACAAATACAAGGCCATTTTATTTAGAAATTTCTTTTTTTCATGAAGGAGCAGGTGAAGGCCTTCTTCTTCTCAATATAACAGAAAAAGTCTTCTGTCCACTAAAAAAATTCAACTTTTTATCTTACAAAAATAGAAAACTCATTTTACAGAGTATGAATGAGTAAATCTTTATGAAGTCAAGCTGGACTACTACTCCCACAAAAAAAAAAAAAAAGAAAAATTAATAATTAATGATTAATTTTTAATTATTAATAATTAATAAATAATAAATAATCTCAATGAAGCCATTAAGAGGTGAAACCCTAGGCAAAATTAGCATTTCTCTTTTATGTCTTCCAGACTGTTGCTTTTCTGGATTGATAGCAACCTTGTTTTAAAATGATGAAGACTCATAGCTGCCAGAACTCACATGTCACCATAATCAAAATTTATTATTAAGAACTGGGGTATAACCACAACCATAAACTTGAACTTTTAAATTATTTGCAAAACTGGGTGACAGCTCTACCAATGATTCTGAATCAAAGTTCTCTGGAGCTATTGTATTTTTGGGGGAAGGTCTGTTATAGGTAATAATTTTTTCTTTAAACACAATTACTGGAGCTTATTATTCATACTACCTTCTTATGTCTAGATTGTAAGAAAACAGAAGAAAAACACAGGAAGGGCACCTGCTTGTCTACTGTGTGGTATTTAGCACTCTGAGTATGCTCCTGGTCAAATGTAGCTCCTGGAGGAGCATGAAAATTGACTAAGGAAGCAGCTTCTGATAATTGGAAGAGGTGGAGGAGATCAGGCAGTCCAGATAACTGCTTCAGTTTTTGGGAAGCTCAATTCCAGGTAGTATCCATTAAAGAATTTTGGATTATACCAAGAAAAAACATTAAAAGAAAATAAGAGCCAATTTATCTGCAAAAACAAATATTTTGTAATCTCAGTTTTGAGTTTGAAAGACATGGTAATGTATTAAAATAAAACCTAAGTTATTCAGGATTAAGGAGGAACATTTGTAAAACTCAGTCACTTGGGATCAAACACTAGATACAAATAGCAGCTGCAAAGCACAGATGAACAATTTTGTTCAACATAATTACCTTGATTGCAGCTAATCTGATCTGGGCTGGAGTATGTGTATGTATGTGTATCTAATCTTACATAAGGGTTGATGTGTTTGCTGGCTGAATTAGGTCAAAATACAAAAGGCAAAATAGCTAATAAGTACAGAACATTATCAAAATTTGGAATCCTCAATTGTACTCTTATTTCCACAAACCTAGTTCTTTGATGAAAATTGTTTATTACATGGCTAAATTCTTAGCTAGAAGGCATCTTCTGGGCTTTGAAGATTTTGCCATAGTCTTAAAAATTAAAAAAAAAAAAAAAAGAAAAAAAAAGAGCAAATTGCTGTGCTTTTCTGTAATTTTGTAAAACAGGGTATTTCAGGATAAATTATACTAACAGACGGTATCTGTCTTGTAACACAAAACACATGTAAAATACCTGTAATTTAGTCGTTTCAAGGCATGCATGAGAAAAGGTAATAAACACAAACACATCCATACTAGTTTGTAGACATGCAGGCTTCATAAGATAGAAAGATCTCAGGCTTGCTAAATATCAAAAATGGGATCCACACAGCACACCAAACTACCTAAAATTGCCTTCAAATTTAAGGTGCAATTTATTTCAAATGGCACAGATTTGTAGATATCATCACTAGCACACACAGACTCACTGAATGTCTCTGTGAGGCAGTGCCTGGGTTGCAACAGAACTAATTTTTGGGTTATAGATACTGTTGTATTTAGATAGATTGTAAAAAATGCATAGGTAGATGTAAACATATGACACAATATCATTTTTTAACATCCTGATTAAATTCCAGTTTTGCTTTTTATTAATAATTTAAAGTGCCCATTTCTGTAACATATTTTATCTTCCAAAGCAATTTTCTTTCCAAATTCACACATTGGATTTCAAAATGTTATAATTTTTTCAGTGTGGATTCCTGTAATTTTTTGCTCCTTTACCCATTCAGGAAACACTTGCTGGACCTGAACATATTTTCTTTTGTCGTATTTGAAAAAGTGAAAAATAAGTGATTGCACTGTTGCTTTGCATCGAAAACTGTGACAAGAAGGAAAAGGTGAATTAAGCAATAAGTAGAAGGGTAAACTTTAAATTACATATTAGTACATTGAATTTTATTAGTATTTATTCCCTTGAACTCACAGCACCCTAAAATAAGAGCATGTTTCTAGGAAAAGCCTTTTAATAATGGAGGAAGATACTTAACACTTTACTACTATTTTTCTATTTTACTAATATATCCCACTAGTAGTTATATTCCACATCATAATGGATTTTCTTAGGACACTAGATATAATCCAATTACTTTTAGAGGCTGTTTACATCTCTTAGACTCTATCAAAATTTTTGCCTTAAAATACTTTCAAACAGAGTATCATGCATATAATCCTTTTTGAAAAATCCCAGTAAGCTCCTTCTGTGTTGCAGGTCTCTCATATATTGTTCAGCAGTTAGTTCCCTCCAGAGAACGCCCAGACCCGTAGGAGAGAGTAGGGGTTTACTGATCCACTTGAATTACACTTTCAGAATTTTAATTTGTTATAGAAAATTTAAATATACATTGAAAAGCAATCCAAGTATTTCCTTGAAATCTAAAACTGCAGCTGAGGATTCTCTGTGTCAGGAAGTTTAAATAATTTTTGTGAGCCCAAAAGATTGTGGTAAATTAAATTGGCTGAATCATGTGATCCATTCATCTTTGTGAATCGTGGATGTGCAGAGTCCATCATATGGGCAGAGAGAAATAATAGGAAGTTTTTCTTAGTAACCTTAAGAGTTTTGTCACCATCCTCTATGTTAAACAAATACTTCCAGGAGCCAGAGCTAGCAATGCTTCATTTTCTGATATTTGTCTCTTGTGTTTGATTGAAGGTTCTGATTAAGGGTTTTCCCCTATTTAGAGTATTCTCTTACGTCCACAGACAGGAGCTGATAGGGTGGCATTGGATAGTTTATGTTTGTGCTCCTCTGACCACTCTCTTGTACGGGCAAATTTGAATGAACATTTTTATTTTTAAAATCCTTACTCAATTGTCAAAGTTGCTCAGGCTTGAAAAATGAGGACAGTAGGATAGGCACACAGCATGATCAGAGAAGCTTCACTTTTTTGAATACAGGATTACGAATGCTACCAATGAAAATGATGTTTTGGTGGCCAGGAACCATGAAACACCGAACTGAAAACAAGTGTAGAAACTAAGTGCCAGAGAAATGCCTGATAAGAATGACTATCCTCCATCCAGCAGAGATCACGCTCAAAGGATGTGCCGAACTTCAGGCAGATATCATACCAATTGTCATACCATGGCAGAAGATAAAAATTATGGTTTAAAAGGGATGAATCCCTTGGGACCTGGGAATTTTCCTGTATCTCTGTTAATCTCCAGTCATAGGAGCTTCTCCCATCCCTGCCATTAGCTGCATCTTCCAACTAGGATTGTGCTGCAGCCGTGTGGATTGCTGCTCTTGGGTGTGGCTGCTTCTGGAGCCTCGATCCAGACATGGTATTTCAGCTGGCTGGGCAGATTTACTGGCTCTGATGTGCCATTTCCAGAAGCACTACCCCTAAGACATCTCAGCATAGTGGACCAGTGAGTTGGAGGGTAAAAGCAGGTTACCCAAAAGGTGGAAGAAGGTAATGGGCATTTTATTACAAACTAACCTTTCTCTTTAAAGCTGTTATTCTCAAGAATTATTCAGATGGCCTTAGTCATGATTTTGATTTCTTAAAATGGCATTGCAACACTGTTCATTTACACAGCTGATCATGTATATGGGCAGTATTAACAATTTTAACAGATTAACCTCTTAACTGCTGGACTTCTCTAAATAAAAAGTTAATCTCATTTTAAAGTGCACATCCTAGTTACCAAAATTAACAAAGTCAAATGAAAGATACCTCTTATTTCTGACACATTCAGACTAGTCTAAAGACAATGAAAAAATTAAACACTAAGCTCTTGTTTAAATTTCTATTAAACTTAATCTGAAGGGCTTTAGAAAGAAAAAAGAATAACCCAGACTTTCTGATATGGGATTTTTTCTTAAAATACATATAATCTATCCTGGTAAAAAAAGATTTTTCTGACTGAAAAAAAACCACCAAACAACTGAGACAAAAAAAAAGTATTGAGATATATTCTTCAGGACAATTTTTCTTCCTGCCCTCAGTAAAATACCTCAACCCATGTCTCCCTGCTTTTGATGGCATGGTTGCTACCAGATGTTTGGACATATTTCAGAGCTTCAGGCAAATACCTCACCTTTACCTCTAGTCCTCTTTGCAGCTCACTGTGATTTGCTTTAATTTCTAAAATTCCAGTGTGGATGCAGATCTCCTTTGCCCTCCAGCTTCACTACCCCCACTTCTCACCACCATTGGCTGAAGATAGAACATGGTTCTTCAAAATGGTTGAACATGTCCCTCTTTCTAGGAGATATTTCCATTCCTGATTTGTGGCTGAAGTGAGACAAACCAACAGGTCCACAAGTGGCTGGGCTTCATTGTAGTATAATGTTCTTATGTTTAACTTGCTCAGGAATCAAACCCTGGGCATTTAAACTCCCTGAATAATTTTATTTGCATTAGCTATGGTCTTATACCACAAAGGGTGTACAATTATGCCATTTTGAATTCTCCTTCCATATCCAGGCATATTTTTGCATAAATCAAAACATATTAATATATTAGTTCAATACAAGCATAAGCATAAATATATATTTGTCTTGGAGGTGTACAAATGCAGTGGTATGTATACACTCTCAAATGGATGCCTGTGTCAGATATTTTTGTAAAAAATGAATAATAGTACAAGTATTATTATCATGAGTATGCCAGCTTGCACACTTTCTCAGTGACAGTCACATTGTGACTTCTTTTGTTCAATAAATTTTTAATTAAATAAGTTTCAACAGCTAAAAAAGTTAGACTTCACAATGTAAATACTCTTGCCATGATGTGTTTTGTCACCTCTCATATTTCCAACAGATGTGTTACATGGGTTGGCAGAAAATAATTTATTGGACCTCTCCTCAAGATGGTGATCTAAATGGGAAGTCAGCTTAAGACAACTGCTGATTGTGATCTTAACTGCCTAACAAAACATCATTGTTTTGAATACCCTAATTATTCATTAGGTGAATAAATGTCTTTTTCACGTGGGAATGTTTATCATTTTTTGAAGATGAAATATTAGCTTCTTCCTCCTTCTCTGATTTCCTTTCATTTGTGTTGATAGTTTCTGACTTACTATCTGAACTGTCTCCAGTCTGTCAATGGATACTTCCCAGATCAGAACAGACGTTGCTTCACTTCCATTGCTGTGCAGTGTTTGGCCAAAGAATGTTGATATGGTCATTATGTCCCTGAAAGTTCTACACACCACGGAAGGTTACAGCTTTCCTATAACACTGCATGGCTCTGATTTTCTTGAGATTCAGTATGAAATGCAGGCTGACATTAGAGAGCAAAAGCACAGCTGCCACTTACAACGTCATTTTTGACTTTGTCAAGGGCACCCTTCTCATAAGCACATTGATGGAAAGTAAGTTCTCTCATATTCCCAGTTATAACCAACAGTCAGATTGGAATGTGAGGAGAATAGACCTCGAGTCTCTTGTTCACTAAGAAGTGCAACAGCTTTAAGAAAAGTTGTGAAAAACAGTTTCAGTAATAATATTGCCTCTTGCTGCTGCTGGTTAAATAAAAAAGTATTTATATGTATCTGCATGTACATTTCACTTGTGAAAGCGCATGTATACGTCACGCCAAATTTTTTGCCATTTTTCATACTCATTACATGTGTGATACTTGATATCTATACTTCATACTCATTACATGTGTGATACTTGATATCTATACTTCATACTCATTACATGTGTGATACTTGATATCTATACTTCTCCCATTCTGGAAGTGCTAGAATCTGTGGTACTTGTTGCTTTTTATATCTGCCAGATAAGATTAAAATAATGGGATGAAATTTCTCAGGTGACAGAATCATGTGATGCAGAGATGCATGCACCCATGACAATTAGAAATTAATAATCTAGATCTATGGAAACCTTTATTAATAGTATTTACTTTGAAAGGTAAACATATTTCAGAACACATTCTTGGATCAAAAATAGTCTTCATGTGTCAAATAGAGAAGAAAATGTAGTAAAATGACATCATTATCTTGGGAAATTGATCCCAAATACAGGGTAAAATTGGTGTTTGGTCTTTTTCAGAGCATGAAAATAAATTTGAAATAAATATCGGTTTCCTGGAATTTCTGCAGATTTGATGGATGCTGTTTATTTAATCCCTTACTGTGTGGAGCAAAACTGTTCTTACCTTGGAGACTTGAGAATTCAGATTTTTTTCCTTAACGTTTGGGTGAATCTCTAAGTACAAATCCCACACTCTACTCACTTCTCTGGTGGGAAATGTGACGAAGCTGGATACTTCTTTGCACAAAGAGGAACAGGAGGATTAGTTCTAGCTCTGCATTAGATTAGATATAAGAAATGTGACATGGCATTGTGTGTTATTCCCCTTCAAGCTTGTAACAAAACAGGCATACCCAGAAAAGACAACAGTGTGACATAGAACAGTGTACATGGGTATATTTGGAATTTGTGAACTAATAATATGAATCAGTGCCAACTTGTTTACCTACGAGCTGAGCTCCTGGGCTGTAAGAATTTCCAGAGGATAAGAATATAACCAAAATCTGCTCAAAATCCTGGCAAAACAAACACTTTCAAAATCTAATCTATCCATATTGATAGAGTACTCTGACATGCATTTAGAAGATTCTGTCTCTCCAGAAAACAATCTTCACCTAAGAATGAGAGGAATCAATGTGATCTCAGGGGATTTTCACTCTTTTACTCTCTGGGAAAAGGAAAAATATGTTTTCATTTGCTTTGGTTTTTTTTCTGGTGAACAGAGGAATGCAATCACTACATGCAAAACTCTGTTGAAAAGTCCATTGCCATTTTCCTCCTTTCTCAAATATTAAAGAACAATTGCAGAAAATCATATAAAAGGACAAACAACGGGCATTAATCTGCTCCTGCTTCTCTCATTATATCTCATTTCATTAATCCTTTCTTTCCTTTGCTATTGTTTGTGACTTAAATTCACATCTTGTCTTTAGGAATTTTGGAACAGGGCTATTCTGTTGCCAGAACAATTGTGTTAAAAAGAGACAGTCTTAGCCCATGACTGCAATGAAGCTTCCTATGCAAAATTATTAATATTGGAATATATTTTCCAACTCCAATAAATTATGACAACGGCAGTGATACTGCTTTCATAAAAATGGATAGCTGGTTAGAAGAAAAAGACAGAAATTAGTCCCTACTGAGACAGAGCCTGCAGCTTGAGGTCAAAACTTAGATTAGACACCAGACCATCAATCACAGGAGAGAGCCATGGGGAACTGGCTTTCCAAAGTTTCGGCTGTTCACATAGTATTTGTTTAAAGAGGGAATAAAACTGAAGCTAGTAGCATAATTTTCAAATCTGCAGACTGTGTGACAGCACCACTGCTTTTGGCTCTGAAAGGCCAAGTGCCAAAGCAGCAAAACTGAGAGGAAACAAAAGCCCACATCAGCTTTTGCTGAAAAAACACTTTTATTGCTTTCATCAAGGCCAATCCCAATGATACTCTACCATACATCTGGACTAAAAAGGCTGCAAAAACTGAAATCCCTCATGGATGTAACAGTAGCTTGAAAACAGAAGCCATAAGCTCCCACTTAATGTCTATAGCCATTTATGCCAAGAGAAAAGGGAAGGCTAAGTCATTATTGCAGACTCCTGCATCACCAATTGAGAATACAGCACATTGTTTTACGTGCAGCTTGTCTCCCTGAACTTCTGTAATAGATTTAAACTAATCCATATCTCAGGAATCAGTTCAACAGCTAATAGAAATGATGACATTTTTGATGTCTTTTATATAACACCTTAACACTTTTTCTTTTTTCTCTCTCTTTAAATTCTGGTTAGAAAGTTGATGAGACTTAATTAAAGCTTTCTATTGATACACAAGTTGTTCAGAAGTTTCAGGAATATCAGCTTTTCAATTTCTTTTTCTTTTACCTCCATCTTATATTTGGAAGCAGTCTCACAAATTCCGCATTACCCCCTACTGTGACTCCCTGGTTTATGAACTGGAGCCTCACAATGCCCCTGGGCTTTTGTCTTAGTCTTTTGTGGCAATTAGATGAATTTACAGTGGAGTGTGCTGAATCAATCTGCCCTTGTTTTCTCAACTCAAGCTTTACTTTCACTTAAGATACAAATGGCCACCAGAAAACCCTTCCTTTGGTGTTTACCGTCCCTGTAGAAGGTTATGAATTCACCGACTGTTGGCAGTTGCTATTTGGCTACTATTTGGACACGAATGAAAACAGGGGGTTAAAGATTTCCCTGTTAAAAAAGCCACTGTGATCATTTAGCCTATCTGTAACCCAAAATTGATATTGATGGCTCTGAAACATAAACTACTCATTATCAAGGAGTTAAAGATTTGTTTAACCCAGTAATCTTTATTTAAGAAAAGCTTCACAGGCTTTGCAATTCACACTGCAAAACTGTCTAGAGCAGAGGTTTGTGCTCTTGCCATGCCAGACCTACTAATCATTTTTCCTGTGTTCTCACAGAATGAGCACTGCAGTGCTCTACACAGTGGCACATTGATAAAATATTTTGACCTAGGTAATCTTTGTACACATTGCCACCAAACCTACAGGTAAGAAATTCTGCTCATCTTCTCTAGAAAACTTCTCTTCTCTAAAGGACACATCATAGGATAGGCAGACACCTAAGAGCTGAAAAGAGGTATTTATTGAAGTCTGTCTTGTGAGAACCTTTCTTGTTTGCTGTACAGTTACACTGATGGCAATATTCCCAGTCTTAAATTTTAAGCTGATCAAAGAAACGACCAAATTTTAAATTTGATTCAGTTTAGTCATCACCCATTTCAGATTTCTGTCATTGGAGCCTTCCTAACCAGCATAGTTGTTCCTCTGTTCCTCTGTTACTCTTCACACATTTAATTTCTGCATAGGAATTTTCAGGTTATCCCGTCTCCACTTATTAATAAGTGGAGGGTTATGGAAAGATACATAGAGTGCACAAAAAATGTAAATTCTTTTGCAATTGAAATACACATCAAAAGTCACTTATTCAAAATTAGCTGGACCTCAAAGCGTAAGGCCATTTTTTTTAAAGCAGGGCACAGTTTTGAATAACTAAATCTGAGCATTTTAGTTAGGAGAAAATTTTACACCTAATTTATAGGTCTCTGAAACTGGAAGCTTGCCACAGAAATGCTAGCAGCCAGTTAATTTTTGTGCCATGAGCAGCTCTACAATTAATTCAGGCAAAATCACAAATGTAAGCCACAGCAGAGAAACAGGTGTTTACTAAAGACTCACTGTGCTAGCCTGCTTAATAACCTCGTGTTTCATTCTCTACGACTCCTCTTAGAAGGGCTAGTAAACATAAAAGCTGCAGAAAGTATGTTCAATTACATCCCAGCATCCCACCACATAACAGCAACCCCAGGAAGATCAAAAAATAAAATGGGCAGCTAGCATCCCAGAACAAATTAGATTTTTAATTAACCCCATAGATGGAAAAAGTATCTCTGTGGTAGTTTATTGTATTAATTATCTCTCTTTTACCTACAGGATATAGACAACTGTGGAGGGTCATGCTAAAAAGGAGTAATCAAACCAAACAACCTTCAGTTCTTAACTAGGCTTGCAATGTAAGACCAAGAAACACCATTTGGAAGCTAGTACAGAATTGCTTTGAATTTCAACTCCTGTGGGCCTACTTGGTAAATTTTAGGACAGACAAAATTTATAGACTCAATCAAAAATAAAGAGATTAAAAGGAAACTTGGTTTTATATCTCTTGTATATGTGGCTTAGTTTTTCCATAAAAATTATTCTTTTCTTGTGGCCAAAATTTTCCTTGTCTTGTCTTGTCTTTGTTTTGAGTTTGGAAGGTAATGTCCTTGCTGTTTTATGCTTTCTCCCTCTTATCTTGTTGGAGGGAATTTTTGCACCCAAAAAATGAATCTAATAATTGGTGCACGTGTGTGTTTTCGAGTTAAAAGTTGCAATACTTGAACATCCATTTTCTTTTAATTTATATTGACCAGGCTTTTCCTTAACAAAACAAAGTAAAAAACAAACAAACAAAAAAATGAAACCAACCAACCAAACAAAAAAACCCCAACACAAACAAACAAAAAACCAACCAAACAAAAACCCAGTTATATTTTAATTGACAATATTTCCCCTTAACCTATATTTTTTTCTGTAGTCTTTCAACAATAATAGATTATAATTACCACAGAATGAAACTTCTGAGTCTAAAATAATTATTCTTATGGGTTTCTATATAATGTTCACTTTTTGAGAATTACATTCACATTCAACAAAAACCACATTACCTGATTGATATGGCCAAATCACAGCTATTCACCTGCAGGTTGGGTAGGACGTATCAAGATTATGTATTCCTTTTGCAATCCACAGGGAAAAAACACAAACTGTGTAGCTGGACAGTTTTGAATAGCAAATCTAAGAAAATTGTTTTAATTCATCTTTAGACATTATTCAAGGAAATAAAAAACACCCAACCCTGAGGTCTAAAGCCTCAGCCAGCATTCAACTCATGTTGCTTCAATCATTGCTGTGGAACTGTGAGGATTAACTTTGAAATAGATTGCCAAACTGAGCATAGACTTGCTGGGGGGTGGGAAATGTCAGTAGCACAAACAAGCAAAAGAAAAATTGTGAAGGTGTTACTGTACAAATTAGAGCATTGTCATAGTATAGAAAGTTGAATTTCCCTTTCTGGCTTGTATTTATTTTTAAAGTGTGAAACAACGAAGATGTAAAAAGCACAGTTCTTTCCCCATAAACAGACTGTTTGTGATTAAGTAACTTAGACTAACTCCTGTTTCTTTTATTAATGAGATTAGTCATATTTCTTTACTGGCCCCAGTTCAGAAAAGCACTTAAATATGTGCCTAAATCCTACTGATTTCAGTAAGATTTATACATGTGCTTAAAATTAAGCACATGCTTAATTTCACTGTTAAATTGGGAATAAGAAAAATTGAAGCAATTATCTCATCCATTGCAATGATTTCAGTAACATTTTGCCGTGTTAACCTGCAACATCAAGCAAATCCAACATTTTTATGACAAGCAACAAGAGACCAGATGGGCTTGCAAACCAAGTACATTAAGTACACTTTTTTCTGAGACTATGAACTTTCCTCCAGGCAGCACATAGCACTTAGACTACAGTGGAAAAAAAAATTCAATGTATGGTGTTTCTGAAAGCCGTGTGTGCATAGAGGAGGATGACTATAAATAAATACATTACTGATTGTGTTTTTTTCTTCCTACACCAAGATTTCATGCTGCTACTCTGACTTCTACAGTTTGCAGTATTTTACTGTGCATAAATATTCCCCTAAGCAGACCGCTCTGGAGATAAGTAGACAGTTCATTAGATTTTCTGTCATACTTACAGTATCTGAAATCTTGCATCTTCAAAACATTTTAGTAAAATTTAATTAATTAATATCTCTGCAATTATGAGTGCTCACAAGAAAAGGTCATCGACGATTCACTGCCAAGGCTCCAAGTGGTTATCACAGCTTCAAAGAGTCATAAATGCATGTTTTCAAAACTCTCTCTTCTCCTCAGACTACTTTGCATGATGTTAGGAACACTTAGCTTCACCTTGGGAAAGAAATACAACCTTTTAAAAGCTTGACATTTTTGTGAATCAAAATTATCAGCAGTGTAGGAGAAAAATATAAGTAAAGCTGTCTGAGAAATGATGGCTATAAAAAGTTCTTTTCCTTCCCCAGAGAAAGTTTTTGGAAGAAAATCTATTTGAACACTACTTCAAGACACTTAGGTGTAAAGCATATTTTTTTAAAATAAGCTCCCAAAGAAATCTTTAGATTAACAATTCTAGCTAGATTCTAAAAAGCTGTTAGAATAGAAGTGCATTTTTTTGTTTGTCATATCATTCTTAAATGTATTATCCTCAACTGACTTAAAATAGGTAATTTTTTTGTACCAGAATGTGCTTATCCCATGCTCTTGTCCTTTTATTCAAACCTAGTTATGAATATATTTATTTATGTAACAACTTTTGTTTATGTAAGCACTGTTATGTCAATGAGTTACAGTCCGGCATTTTGACTGCATAACCAGTCCCAAAGATCAATTGTTATTTTGCCAGAGAATCAGAAGAAGGGTTTTCACTCTCTTATGCACAAATACAAACACACACAAGCAAGCAAAAGCTAAAAATCCTTCTAGTTTAGACCTCTTGTACAGCAGCTCCCAGTAAGTTTCCTGGTCTCAATGGCACAGCTCATCTCAATCTCCCTGCAGTGGGTTTTTTCTTGGAGAAGAGGTGTTCCTTGGCATTACCATGACCGTGAGACACCCACCCGTGATTCTCTTCCCACAGTTGTGAGATACTGCCTCATCTTCTTTCATTTTCCACCTGACTCGAACAAGCTGTGCATACAGAGTTTTCTGAATCTCAGATTAAGCCTCCCTTACGACCACAGTGTCTTGCAATACATATAATGGATTTTCAAGAACAAAATCGAGTGGAAACCATTGTGTAGTAGTGCTGCAGAACTGTAATGTAAATATCTCTATGAATTTCATGTGTCTTTTGTAAATCAGCTAACCCCACAACGCTGAAAAATGGGGCGGGGGGGAGGCCATATTGAATAGCAATAAAAAGTTTTAGAAGTCTCATTTAACGTGAGCAATGTCAGTTTGTTTCTTTTCCTAGGTATCTTATCCTTTCAGTGGATGTAATGAAGTTAGAGGTAATATTTTTGTTCCATTCATAGGAACTACAGAGTTTTGCACAAGCTAAGGTAACATCACCCCCTTCTGTTCACACTGATGCTAAACTGAGTCAGCCACACATCCAGCATAGCAAAACACAGGTACTTCAATATTATTTGCACAGCAAATAGGAAGAATGGATCCTACAGCTACAGCTTAATCATGTACCTTGAATTATATCTTTTTGATTAAACTATTTGAGTCATTCTCTAAATTAGCTCATTCTAAGAATTTTTTAATAACAATTTATTAAAGTATTGAAAAGAGATTGCAATTTTGCTTTAAGTCTGTAGCATGAATAAATGCAATATTTAATTAATAAAATATTAATTTGGCTGTTTGGGAACAATTTTTGTTATCTGCAGCCCATTTTCATTTCAGTATGCCTCTTTTGCTCATCTGTCAGAGCAGCATCTCTTTTCTGATTTGATACTGTGAATGTTTCTCCTTGTGTGAGGCAGAAAGAATTTTTCTTCTATGCCTTTTGCTTTACAGGCTCATTGTGATACACAGAAAATTCCTATTACTAATACATTATACTCAGGTAGGTTTCTCCAGATTAATTGATTAGTGCTTTAGGTTGATTAGCAGTCTAGTATACCAATGTCACTTCACATTAATCTCTTTGACACAGTTAAATCCAATGCTGAGGTTGTGGTTTTATGATGATTTCCCTTATTGAAAACAGAGGATTGAGCAGTATAATTCCCTTCATCCATGGATGTTCATTTCCATGTAATGAGCTAGAGCAACGATCTGCACTGGGGCTGAGCCAGGTTAAATATAATTTAGCTAAAACCAACTCTGTGGCTGTCAGCTTAGGGAAGTAGACAAGGTCATAGTGCAGCTATGTGAGCACAAATTGGAGGAGCAGCCCTGGGGCAGGATTGAAGAAGAAGATGGGCATGGGACACTTGTATTTTTTGCTGCAGAAGCTTCAACAAAGACCTTCTTTGAGTAAAGGTTTAGTTGGTTTTGATCATTTGCCTTTTTTTTTTCCTATGCAGATTATTAGCATCTTAAATGGTAAAGCAAAATTAAGAACATTTTGGAAGCTTTAAGGAAATCACAGATGAAAAACAACATGTGTGGATATTTCAAATATTATTTTTTTAAATGCTCACACTGTTGTGATTTTCCGGCTTTTGGTCTGTTTTTCACTTACATACTACGAAACCTGCTGATTTCCACAACACTAAGTGACAATTGACTGAGCACAGCAGAGTGCAAAAGCAAATTAAAGGTGTGCTCTGCCACAGCTTCAAGCTCCACAACAAACGAAGAGTCCAGATGAACAAAAAAAACCGGGGTGTTACAAAGGAAAATAAAGAGGAGGGATGATGCTACAAAAGGGAGAAGCTAGTATTTCAGTGGAAGAGTTCATATAAACTGTGCTTGTGGTAGTGATTTTTGGAGGCTTCCTCACTCTCCAACACTCACCCAAAGAGTTTCTCAGGTCTGTAGCTCTATGGTATATGTAAAATCAGAGCCACTCACTTCTTGCTTCTATGAGGTGAATAATTTCTGCTACCAGGGGATTTCTGTACCTGCTGGAAGTAAGCCATGCCATGTACCCCTGTGAAATTTAAAGGATTGCAGACAAAAGCCAAACTGAACTTTTTTTCCCATTGCCTGAGGGTAAAATATCTCAGACGTCACACTGATGCTAACATGTCATGAATGGTAACTCAATCTGCAGAACAGATTTAGGGGCAGGTTCTGCATTTTTGCAATGTCTCTAAAAAAAAAATAAAGTGCATTGCTCATATGTCTGTTTTTTGAAGGGTACATTTTTCCTTCCTTAAATTTGCATTTTAAAAATGCTAAGGGCATTTCTTTTTCAAGAGTTCAGAACCTCCAGCTCATACACGTTTCTATATTACTCTTGCACCTGATAGAAAAGCAAACTTTTTCTTGAGATTCAGTACCCAGAATCTCTTCAACATACAGATTTTCAGAGCTATTGTCAGGACCATGTTGAGACTTCTTCAAAATTATGATTTTTGCAATGAATGGGATCCAAGTCTGGATTTTTAAAATGTTTTCAAGATGATCTTCAATTATGGCTGCTGAACTCAGTAAAAAAGCTCTTAAATGTCATTTGTCTGTGTTTTGGGCCTACACTGTGCTCAAAATTTTCTCCCAAAGGTGACCCCAGGTTTTATTTTCCTGGCTTTCTACACTGTCCAGCTACTGCAATCATTCTGAGTGAATGGAAAAGCACCCCAGAGGGTGTGACAGGAGTTGTTTTCTGGGTTCTATATACTTAGAAGTTCCCCTTGCAATCCTTCTAGTCAATATGTTCCTCCAAACCACATGTGCCCCGTGCTGTCCCCCCAGTTTGCTCTGTGCCACTCTTGTTATACTCTTGCACTCTGTAAGTGGCACAAGGAAGTTGTAAATAACTCATAAAGAATAAAAGCACTCCTGTATGGTATCTGCTGTCCTACTGCAAACAGATACTAAGGCAAAATTTCCAAAGAGCATCATCACATTATTAGCATGTTCCAGGAAGTAGAAGCTGTGCACAGAGGTTGCTGCCAACCAGCCCTCCACACTCACAGCCAAAGAAAGCACAAAAGATCAGTGAAGCCGTGGCTTCACTGGGTCAGGAAGTGAACTTCTCAAGCAAGGCTGGCAATAAAATCTCTGGCTTGAGCACAGAATGACCCAAGAAGTCCTCATTGGGGTGATCCCTCACTGTGTATCAACAAGAAGTATAACTGAAGTATGTATACAGAAGTTGAAGTATAAATAGAAGACTTCTCAGAAAGCCAAGCAGTACAGGAAAGAAATTATTTTACTTCATTTCCACCACTTCTATAAGCAACTAGAAAATTTGCCCAAAAGTAATGAAAAGAAGTAATTTCAAGGCCTGAAATGTTTCCAGATTACATTTAAAAAAAAAACTAAATACACCATATCCGATAAACAAATTAATATTCATAGAAATTCTTTTATCTACTAGAAGGTATTTAAAAGAACGGGAGAGCTGACTTGTGTAAAGCAAAGTGAAGGAGGTGTTTAGAATTAAAAAATATACAAATCTTCAAAAAGCAGAAATATGTCAAAACATTAAAAGGGGAGGAGCATTAATTCTGATGAGTTAAACATATACTTTTAATGTCATGTGTCAGGAGTAACAGTCCAGAAGTATAAGCCTGCCAAAGAGTCTAAGGTCCAATAGATGATTGAGGTGTAAAAGGAACATGGGTAATTTTCATAGCTGAAAATCAATTCGCTTTTAATACCCAAACAACATGGTTCCTTATTGAAGATTCTTAGAAGTAATTACATTGACACGGGATTATATTGATTAAGAGTTGACTGAAAGATAGAAAACAAAACAAAAATAGTTGGTCAGAGGAAAAGGTTATCAGCGCAGACCCATTGGGTTCCTGTGGTATGACCTGTGCTGCGTGACAATAATAAATGTACAGGAAAAGTGCATGGTTCCAAAGTTCTCTTAAAGTCACTCTTAAAGTCACATAAGTTATGAAGTGGCAGACATCAAACTGCTCTGTCATGAATCAGAGTGCCATGGGCATTGTGCCCAGCATTGCAGATGCTGTATGCCATTGGCTTCTCCTCAGAGACCTAGTAAGCCAATTTTTCAAAATATATTGGCACACAGTTTCCGGGAATAGGCAAACAAAAATTATCTTTAAACTTGGATTTTTCATCTGACTAATTGAATCTGTACAAGAACCTGTGCTCTCTACAGTCTTTTTTTTTAATAATTCTTTTTTTTTATAAATCTTACAGTACTTTGTATGATCAAATCTATGCCTGTGGAGGTAATCTTTCCATGAACAGGAGAAAGCGTCTGTAACTTTACAGTTCCTCACATTGGAAGTTCTTCAAAATCTAGATGTGTGCTTTGTGTCCTTCATCCAAACTTAAATGTGATATAGCTCAGTTCTCAACCTGTACACGTGTGAGTTAATCAGCCAGTAAAAGCATCTGTGGGAGCACTCAAGGTTGGCTGGCATGCAGCCATTGCAAACAGTCAAAAAAACATTTCTGAAATTTGCTCTAAGACACAAGGCAGTTTCTTCTCACCAATACTCATTGGAATCAGATGTGACTTAAGCATGAAAAAAACACTTTGCAGGTCAATTATAAATAACTCCTATGGATTAGGAAACAGTTCTTCTTTTAAGTTCTTCTCATTGGATTTTCCTTACATATTGCTACCACATAAACATACAACACTTTCAGTCTGGAGCAGAACTACCATTGAACATGTAGGTTTTCTTATAAGGGTTTTAGAAAAAAAGGAAAAGAATGCAATGAATTTTAAGTTCCTGTGACTTAATCTCAAAATTTTGCCCAAAGGGCTAACTAACTGTCTTTCAACACTGACTTCTTTTTCACTATGGACAGTTTATTTTTAGACCAAGGGAAGACAGTGAAATGAATGTATACAAAAGAGAATTCTGAAGATTTAGTGTGCCATTTTTTTACTTAAATTAAGCAAAGCTCTAATAAATTATTGTCAAGTTCAAAAGGAATTGCATTTATTCCCTTGTGACCTTTTGTCAAACTGTGTACAGTTCTGCTTCCTGTACATGAGCCACCTGTGCAGATAAGCCTTTTTGCATGTCTATATTCATTTGGAGCAAAATAATTCAAACTGGTTTTTGAAGAATAGTACTAGCTTTTCTGCATTTCGGTGCTTACAATGTTAAAATAAAAAAAAAAAAATCTAAGAAGATGATTAGACTTTCTATACTTTATTGTAGCTCCAAGTCATTAGTTACACTTTAAAAATCATGCATATTTATAAATCAATTAGCAGGTAAGATGATCAAAACCAATTATGCTCCCAATAAAAAAAAAAAAGCAAACCAATAAATGAAGACAGGCAAGAAAATGATGAATGATCATATCTCATGGTTACTATTTCTACTGTGATATTTGTAACAATCATCATAGTAGGAAGCATGTAAAAGTTTGCAGAGATGTCTATTGAGTGGGCTGACACAATATTATCTGATAATCTGAGAGACCTACATGCTTTTTCATGACCCTTAATATTAAGGGTGATCTAAACACTGAGAAGATGAATTCAATTATATTATCTATATGAGCTCGGCCTCCTCAAAAAACACTCAGGATTCGGACCTGAAGAATCAAGTGCATTTTGATACATTTTTCCTCCTGTACTGCATCCAATTCCATAGACAGCATAATAGTGTTGTAGTATGAATACTTTCTGAAGAGATATCAGATTCTAATGGGAAATTCAATATCTACAATTTTACACTCTGATGCACTTCAGCATTAAAATGTGTTATGACATCATATAGGCTCATAACTTAAAAGCAAGAATTCTTCTAGGACTTTTTATGAGAATCCACAGGATTTCTCTTTTTTATTGGTCTTTTAAAATGCTTATGAATAAGCATATTTTGGTCAGGAAAAGAATTTGCTGTAAGATTTTATGGTTTAATCATTCAGAAAACTCTAAAAAAAAATTATATGATAGTATATAAGTTTCAAGGCAAATCGTTAAGACCACTTAAAGCAAGAACTCTTCATCACAATACGTAGGAAATCAAACAAGGAAGGGCAAAAACCATACTGGCTGAACAAAAACCTGCTTCTCAAAGTGAGAAGCAAGAAAGAAATGCACATGTGGTGGAAGGAGGGACATGTGGCCTGGGAAGATGAGGCAGATACAGTTAGGATATGTTGGATGGGATCAGAAAACTGAGGTACAGATGTAGTGGGACTTTGCAAGGAATGTGAACAATAACAAGAAGTGATTCTATAAATACAAAGCTAGAAAAGAAAGTTGTGTAAACCCTCCCCAGCCCCTCAATCCCAATGAATGAGAAGGAAGAACAGGTGACAGTGGATATGGAGAAGGCTGATGTACTGAACAAGTTCTTCATCTCAGTCTTTGCTGACAATCTCAACACAAAAAAGATGTGGACCTGTCAGAGAGGGTAAGTAAATAAGGCCACAAAGATGATCAGAGGGATGGAGCACTTCTCCTAGGTAGACAGACTGAGAGAGAGCTGGGAAGGCTCAGTCTGGAGAACAAAAGGCTCTGGAGAGATGTCATTTCAGCCTTGCAGTACTTAAAGGGGGCTTATAACAAAGGCAGAGAGCAACTTTTTACACAGGCAAGCAGTTATGTGACAAGGACATTTGGGTTTAAATTAAATGAGAAGCGATTTAGATGAGATGTTAAAAAGAAAGTTTTTACTCGAAGGGCGATGAAGGACACGAACAGTTGCCCTAAGAATATGTGAATGACCTCTCCCTGGAGGTGCTCAGGGCCAGTCTGAATTGGGCCCTAATCAACCTAATCTAGTGGGTGGCATCAATTCTCACGGCAGGAAGTTGGAACTAGATGATTTTTAAGGTCTCTTCCAGCACAAACCATCCTTTGATTCCGTGATTCTACAGAATTATGGAAAGTTCCCACAATAAATGGAACCAAGATTGCTTAAAAATGAGAAGCCAGTCATAAAAATGATTTTTACTTTTGGGGAGAAAAAAATGTTGAAGTTAGGTTTCTCAGTACAAAGAAAACCAATTAAAACAAGACATTTATTTGAGCCGCAGTATATAAACCACAATGAGAAATTCTCAGGAAAATCTTTTATTTTCATTCTGATGGAAATGTTAGAAATTATGCATTTCACATGTTAAACATGTTGGATTTAACTGTTGGAAATATTATTTCATAGTCATTTAAAAGGATGCCAGCAGTTCATATTATGTTGGTTGTTTGAGTATCATGCAGTCCATGGAGCACACATGCAAAGCCCTATAACCTGAAGAATGTAGTGTAAAGCTCTACCCTGAAGTACAAATACACTGGTCCCTACAAATAGATTATAATTCCCCCAAGACTTGGGCTCAAGGATGCAAATAATATGAATTGTTGCAATCAAATGAGGCATAAATAAAGAAATTTATATCTAATTTTTTTTTCACTTTGGACTGTTTTGTCGAAATATTCAACCTGAGTAAAAATGTAGAAATTTTATTCCCAAAAATTGATATTGGAATCAGAAGTTTGGTGTTCTTGTCCCATTTTCCAGTTGGAAGAATAAACAAATGCTAATTTTGTTTCATAACTCTTAACGTAAGAAAAGCAGGGAATTTTTAAATGGAATCTATAATATGCAGTTGAAAATACTGAAAGCTTCCTACTCAAAGCTTTCTACAACACCTTTCAAGATTTCAGCTGGATATTTCAGTCCAGTCGCAACAGGACAAAGAATGAGAATCTGGATGAAGCCTCTTGTTATCTCTGTGTGTCAAGCAGTTCATTTTTTAGTTCCCAAATACAGCTTCAAAAAGGTCTTCCCTGTCAAAGGCCTGTATTTATGCTTTATTTGTTGCAATATCATTTAATAGCCTACTATTCATCATTTCCTTCTTCATAACTTTCTGAAGCTTCTTCCAGCTCTCTGTCTAACTCCATGCAAGGTTTGAAAGGCAAGATGAGATAAAACACATTCATGGCCTGTCACGTAGGTGGGACCACCATCCACCCAGTCAAATAGCACCCAGCTGTTTACAGTGGTTATCATGAGTCAGGCGTAATCCTTCACGGCAGAGATTGCTCATGGTACCTGCCATAACATATACCAGCGCTGTGCCACTCCTACAGGACACCTGCTCTTGGGGCAGTGGGGAAAGTAGCACTTTTTCAAATGGAAGAAAGGCTGAGGGATAAGATTGCAGCTTTCCTTTTTGGAAAATAATGAGCCTCGTAAAAGTGCTTGTGAAACAATTCATAACCACTTTTTCGGTCTTTCGCTGGACGGCATTTTGGCCACAGCATCATCCTGCATGTTTGCCATAAATATGGTTTTACCTCAAAAATGGTTAGGCATCCCTTTGATAATTTTTCTGGTGGCCTAGGTTCTGCCTGTGTTTTTCTAAAGGAATATATAAGGGAGGCAGTAAGAGACACAGCAAAAAAAGAAAAAAATAAAGCAATGCATAAAAATCATTTTCTGAATTTAGAACATAATAATCATAACTATTGAAGAAGGTTTCAGCCTATTTTGTTCATTCTGTTTAATGCTGATATCACTAAACCATAAAAAAACTCTCATGTGTCTCATTTAAATTGATTTATTATTTTCTAAATTTGTTTAATTCAATATATCAATCTCTCTCACTAAGTACTATTACTCTAACAATTTTTCGTAAACTGCCTGCAGTGATGCTGATTGTTTTAAGCACTCTAAGGGTTTTCAGTAAGAAACGACAAAAAATTTGGTACAGAACTTTTAAATATATTGATAACATTATTTCCAAATATATGGGTTTATTGTTGTATTGGACCAAATAAGATAATTCTATTAAAGTACTAATTCAATTCAAGTACTAAGAAATTTTGAGATCCGCACTGGGTTCATCTCTGCAGGATTGAACATGACACTGAAATAAAAGATGAGTATTTTCCTGAGACACACATTGAACATTCAGTTTTCTGGAAGTTCTCAAAAAAATTGCCATCTTTTTAGGATAAATTACTTTCCCTCCTGGTTGCAGAATACACCTACTTTTTTTCTGGTGAAGGGTCTGTTTATACCTATGGGCTAAAGATTTCACAATTAAATAATATGGTTTTTTATGCTGTTGTGCATATACTGGATATTTTACTCACAGTTGCTTGGAAACTTTGGGTGGAAACATCCTCTTCCGGGCTAGTCATCAATACTTGATCCCTTCAACAGCATGACATAAAATAGGTATCTATCTCGAGAACCTGTGGTTAACTTCAAAGGAAAATGAGTCTTGATTTACAATTTGATCCAATAAAGATTTTAAATACTTTGAAGTTCATACTGCAATATCTAAGATTTAGGTACAGTTAAATATCATATTAAGCTGAGACTAGGCAGGTGAAGGCTTGTTACTCTTGCTGCGTATTTCTTCCAAGCATGCTACAAGTATTAAAATCATGGGTTTACTTCAGCAAAAATAACTGTGTTTGTCATACATAGAGAAGGTGTAGATCTCAATGAAGTGTAGGAGACAGAAGACACAGCATATTATATAAGGATCTGCCTAGAGCAATCCGGGACCAGTGGTAGATCCAGTGGCTTTCCATCTCTTCCTGCCTTGATCCATATCCCAGAGACCTGTCTGATAGATGACAACAGCATTTCCTTCTGAGAAATTAGTAGGGTTCTTTTTCTTGTAAAGCCGAGATATTGGGCTCAATTTTTCCAAGCTAGACAATGGTGACTAACCCAAAAATTTAAATCATGATTCTTCTTCAGTTTTAGCAGAATTCAATTTATATAATCCCATCGTCCAAAACACATTTTCATCACTGTTATTTGTTTATAATTATGTTGTTTTTAATAATATTATTATTACTATTATTACTGTTATTATCTACATTGTTTTTATTTGAGAAGAGGTGGAGAAGAGGCAGAGAGAGAAAGAGAGAAAGAGAGAAAGAGAGAAAGAGAGAAAGAGAGAAAGAGAGAGAAAGAGAGAAAGAGAGAAAGAGAGAAAGAAAGAGAGAAAGAAAGAGAGAAAGAAAGAGAGAAAGAAAGAGAGAAAGAAAGAGAGAAAGAAAGAGAGAAAGAAAGAGAGAAAGAAAGAGAGAAAGAAAGAGAGAAAGAAAGAAAGAGAGAAAGAAAGAAAGAAAGAAAGAAAGAAAGAAAGAGAGAGAGAAAGAAAGAGAGAAAGAAAGAGAGAAAGAAAGAAAGAAAGAAAGAAAGAAAGAAAGAAAGAAAGAAAGAAAGAAAGAAAGAAAGAAAGAAAGAAAAAAAATGTCGTTAGTAATCAGTGGTGTGAATATTTGTGGAATATTCAATTCTGTTCCTGATTCTGACTATTTTAACCAATTCTGTTAAATATTAAACAAACATTGTATTAGCTTGTGATCTGTTTGTCTAGACAGATATTATAAATATCTAAGGTCATGTAAGGGTAGAAATTTACTACCCTGTCAAGCTTAAAAAAAAAAAAAAGGAAAGGGGAAAAAAAAAGAAGGACATTCAGGAATTTAGACATCTTTAGAAAACGGCAATTGTGATGAGACCAGCATCATAATTTGGCATCAGTCAGCTTGCTACTCCATATTTTTTATTTACTAAGCAATGGAATCACAGAAAGATTGATATTGGGAATAATATTACACAGTCATTCTTAAAACGGTAATTCTATGAAGTTGCAGGCTTCAAATCTCTCCTAATGTCTGGGGTTTTGTCTTTAATACCCCAAATCCACATCAACTTCGAAGATTTATAAATAATTCTTAGAAAATTCTTGACAATTGAAATTATATTCACATTGAACTTTCCTCGCAGTGGGGCAAGTAGATTCTTAAATACTTGAATAACATTTGGTGATTATTATATAAAATAATAATATAATTTTCTCCAGGTATGATCAGTATTTGCCACAGAACCAACATGCTGCCTGCCTGTGTCTCGCTATCATCTATACATTACCACATTTATCGCACCAGATGAGCTGACTGTCATTTATATATTTGTAATTATCTTTAATTTAATTTTTCTGTGTAGAATAGGCAAGAATCCAACACTGATTCTACTTAATTCTAATTCTAATTCTAATTCTAACCTGAAAATGAACATTTATGTCACAAGAGGTGGGAAAACTGAAAGGTGCAGTTTTTCCATTACCCTGTGTGAAATCAGTATTAATCATAGAATCATAGAATCACAGAAAGGTTTGAACTGGAAGAGACCTGAAACGTAATCCAGTTCCTACCCTCTTATTTGGGAAGGGATGCCTTCCACTAGACCAGGTTGCTCAGAGCTCCTTCCAGGCTGGTCTTAAACACTTCCAGGGATGGAACAACCACAACTCCTCTGGGCAACCTGGGATGATGCCTCACCACCCTCACAATGAAGAATTTGTTCCTAGCATCTAATTTAAACCTACTTTATCTAAACTCCTGTTTCCATTCTTAACACTACTCTCTTTCAGTTTGAAGCCATTCTCCCTTGTCCTGTCACTACAGGCTTTTGAAACAAGTCCCTCTCCATACACCTTTCTTGTAGACTCCCTTCAGGTACTGGAAGGCCATAATTAGGTCACTCCAAAGACTTCTCTTTTCCAGGCTGAACAATTCCAATTCTCTCAGCCTTTCCTCATAGGAAAAGTTCTCCAGCCCTCTGATCGTCATGATGGCCTCCTCTGGACTTGTTCCAATAGATTCATGTTCTTCCTGCACTGGAGCTTCAGAGCTGGGTTCAGTGCTCCAGGTGGGTCTCATCAGAACAGAGAAGAGGGGCAGAATCCCCTCTGTCCCCTGCTGCCCACAGAGCTCTGGATGCAGCCCAGGACACATTTGGCTCTCTGGGCTGTGAGTGCTCATGGCCAGCGCATGTTCAGTCTCTTACCCAGCAGCACCCCAAGTCCTTCTGGGCAGGACTGCTCTCAGTTTCTTCTCTGCCGATACTGTGCCTGATGCCCCCAGGACAGGGTTGGCCCTCCTGGCTGCCAGGGCACTGCTGACTCATGGCCAACTTGCCATCGACCAGGATCCCCAGGGCCCTTTCCATGGCACTGCTCTGCAGCCTCTCATTCCCAGTCTGTCTGTGCATCCAGGGTTGTCCCACCCCAGGTGCAGAATCTGGCACTTGCTCTTGTTACACCTCATGCAGTTGGTGATTGTCCATCTCTTGGATTTGTCAATGTCTCTATGCAGGGCCTCTCTGCCCTTGAAGGACAGCTCAGAGTGCACATATGCTGTGCACAGGGTATAACTCCATGAAAGTCATTTTGACTGTGACCACCCATCAATACTTTTAGGGTACATTGACTTGCACTCCAGCAGTTGCATCCAGGCTAAGATTTTCTTGACATTTGATGATACTCTGTGAATATAAAATTTTCACATAAGGCCATAAGATAACTGTGACTTTATTATTCTCTAGTTGTTAACAGCGAGCTAATTTTTCCCTCTTCAAGAGACACAAGCTGATAATTCCATTTTTCTTTTCCAATATCAATGTATGCAGTGTTTCTTTTTGCAGCTCTTCCAATGTCAGCTGTGTTTTATGAGCTCTCAAAGATATCTGCTAAGATAATGAGATTGTTTCAAACAGTCTTTCAATTAACCTAGGATAATTTTCTCCTGTGCTTTTTTTTCCTTTATATTTTCAGAAAATTGACTGCTCTCATCATTTCTCTAAATTAAGGGTGCAAAAGAAAGTATGCTGGTTGAAGCACAAGCAGTTCCTGATACCACTGTGGAAATTTTGAATATTACCATCTACAGCAATTGATTGTTCTGGTTGTTACTTTAAGCTTTTTTTTTTTTTTTTCAATTAAACAGCATCACTCTTGTGATTCAATAACGAGGTAACAGTGTAAACATGAGAAACTATCTTTTGTTTCACCAAGCCCTTCCAAAGTACTTATAGGAAGTCAGTCAGCTAGCAGCTTGTACACAGAAAATTAGCAGCATGAAAAATCCATGGATTTTTAAAAGACTCTGAGACTGGGTGGACATATTTTCACAGATCCATTGGGATTCCAGTGGAAAAACAGCACAACTTCATCCAAATGAAGAACTTTAAATTAAAGTATTCGTACAATTTCATTCAAGTTTCACAGCTTTTGAAATTCTTTCCCTGCAGAAATGGTGGCACATGAATCTGTCAATTTTCAGGTCCCTGTTAGGGTGCTTCTTGCTATTTCCTGGCTCCTGACTGAGACAGTGGCAATAAAAAACATCTAATTTATACCACAGCAAAACTTTTGTTTAAGGCAGATTTTGGTCACTCATACGTAGGCTGTCTACACCAAAGTTTAATTAAGTAAAGTTCCCCAGGAGTGTTATCAGTATATACCTCCTCTACTTCAAAATATAAGATAAACATGTAGGGCCCAAAATATTACTTCATATATGTTCATGTAAATAAACTGCGATTAAAATATATTTTACCTAGACAGACAAAAATATTTTGTGGTCAATAGAGTGCATCCCTCAAAAATGCCAAAAAAATGTTATCCAAAAAGTAGCAGTATGTCATGAGACCACTTCACAGTGACACAGGGGCTGACCTGTCAGCCAGCTGCCACCAAAAAGAGTATTTATCCTATGAGCTCTACAATTTTTTCCCTTGGATGGTGTGTGCATTAGTTTGCACCTGTATCACTGCCCAGGAACCATTTTTAACAACATTTGTAAATAAATGTCTTTTAAAAAATGGAAACATATTTGTCACTATTTTTGGAATGGTATAAACATGACAAACTGAATAAATGATTAGTTGTTGCTACTTTTGAAACTCTACACTAATATGAGAAGGAATTGGTTTTTTTCAGTTGAATCTCAGAAATATGTTTGAGTATATAAGAACTATTGTAGCAAAAAATAAATTTACAGAAAGTTTAGCATTTTTAGGAATTCTCAAGGAAGTAAAAAGAAAAAGGCTTAAAATTCTTACGTATTATTCTACAGGCAGTGGATCTTCAGAAATGAAGGAGAGTGGAAAAAAGATGAGGAGGAAAATCACAAAAAATATTCTTTAGAGAACAAGAAAAACAGAATCCAAAATGCACCAATAACCATCTATATTTTGATTCAGAAAAACATGATCTTTTTAAAAATCTCCTCACTTATGAATGGAAATCCAGAACATTCAGTCTCACACAGTAGTGAAAGGTGCCACATCTACACATCTTTCAAATACCTACAGGCTTATCTTTAGTGAGCCAGGTTTTATCCTTTTCCTCATTCAAATCAATGAACCCTGCTCAAAAATCCCTTTTCCCCTTTGAAACAGGTGTATCCTGTCTGTTGCTAGCAGGTTTGGTATCAAGTAAACTGACTCATGATCAAAGAACCCAAAATTCTGCCAGTGACACCAGGCTCAGAGGCAAGTACTGATTTGCTGAGTCTGTTTCTTCCTTAGTCATTCCCTGTGACTGGAAGGAGAACACCACTTTCCTGTAACCAGTACCAAGGCCCTGAAGTCTCTCTTGATTGCCCTTGGATTTCTTGTTATAAGTTCATCACTGTCTACCACAAAACAAACAAACAAACAAAAACCAAAAAAAAAAAAAACCAAGAAAAAACCCAACAAAACCAACAAAAAAAATCTGAAGAGTGAACCAGGGCAGGAGGCCTTTCTCTTCAAATCTTTAATCCAGGGTCCAGGGAGTCAGCACACTTACCCAAAAAGTGGATCCCATCAGCATATTGGGCCTTCTGTCCCATTGAGAAGGGAGTCTCCCGGCATTCTGAAAGTAATTTTTCCATTCTTTATTTTATGGACTCTTTTCTCCTACCCAGTCATTTGTCCTAAATCACTTGAAATTCCAGAAAAGGAAACTATTCTTTAAATTCCTTATGTTCTTTTCTTGCTTCTGCTTCTTTGCACCCAGGTTTTGGATGATGTGTAATTTCTTGCAGGCAGGATGTTACACAAACATTGTCATTTCCCATTGAAACCAGACTGGGACTTCTCAGAAGGTCATTCAGACTCAGGTGGGGCATTATAAACATGAAGGTGAGGGATTGTATTAAACACATTTTTCTTCGCCTCTAGAAACAATTACCAGGCTGTTAATATTCTTTTTTTCAAACTTTAAAGAAATGTGTAAGCAAGTACAAACCAATATTGGAAATATGTCAGTTGAATCACTCATGTTCTTTTTCTCATATTGTTATGGGTGGTTTGGGTTGTTTTTTTTTCTGCTTGCTTACATGATTGATTCAACCCTGCATTCCTTGAGGAAATTTTTTATTTCTGAAGATTTCACTGGTGCACTGTCAGGAGTGGCAGGGAGAGGATTGTGACATCTTTTTTATTACTCTGTAAAAGTGAGCATTTCATTGGTGCTGAGTGCTCTTTGGCTTTATTAGCTGGATAGGACTAAAGAACATTTCCTGTCTTTGCCATCCCATAAGCTTCCATCTCCTGGTTGAGCACACCCTGATTCACAGCACAGAAGGACTTTCTCTGAAGTGGTGCACACAGTATATGATAGCTGCACACAGCAAAAGTTGCTGGGCAGACTTGGTTTTGATAGCCAGGGATATCCAGCCACCGCACAGGTGACTGAGTAAAGAACCAGACTCCACAGCTTTCTCCATAAGGTACCATTTAGTTGGACTCAGTCAAGGACTGGGAGATGGAGCAATATACACGTAGGGGAGTGAAAAACTTTATGCTGGAACTGTGATCATCTGTTTCTTTTGATATGAACCAAAGGCTTTGTGAGATAAATAATAAAAGAATTATAGGCTCCTCAAAGGACTTTTTCTGTCCTGGGTAATATGTTATTAAATAAGCATTTTAAAGGGTATTATATTTATTTTGTTTCAGGTCAGAACAGCTTTTATATCCACAATAATTTTAGTGCTTTCAATGAGCTTGGGAGGGAAAAAAATGCAACTTCTGGTGAGCCACAGGAAGCAACATGAGTTAGGTGGGCCAGGAGTTTACAGATTAGGGAACTGCTCTAAAGACTTACCCATGGAAGACTTCCTGCTTCCCATCAAATCTAATCCTCTGGAACTTGAGAATATTTAAACAGATCACCAGGCTCTTATGTCTTCTGTTCCTTCTGACACCCTGCCAGATATCCAAAGTGAAAGTGAGGGGAAAAGTCGCACAGGTAGAGAATTCTTTGAAGGGCAAGATAATTTGAGGAATTTTATTTCCTCATTTCATTGAATTGAGATTCTTCAATTACACTGTTCCCCAAGATCCCCAGTTTCTGAGTTGCCATAAAGAACATACTAGAGCACATCTCCGTCACAGAAGTGTCAAAAAAAGTGCACTTGCTTAATAATTAGATTTTGCCTTCATTAAGTTGATTGATATTCAACAAAATATTTCGTGGCCTGCGACCACTGTAATCAGTATTTCTCCTCGGTACTTGTTCTACTCAAGACACACCCTCTTTACTCAATAATGAAACTCTACTTTAACTTTTACCATTTTAAAAACAAGGTCAATTTTTCTGATCAGGGCCATTGCAATCATATTACTCTCCAAGCATATTTCCTCCCAAGTGTTAGAAGTATATAGAATTGCTCTTTCTTCCAGCTCCAGCGTCATGATCAGATATTATAATATCTTCCCTTCCCAATCCAGACAGTGTCTCAAGACAGATTTCAGAGAATTAAAATAACCACACCAAGAATTAAGAGCTAGTTAATAAATTCCTGTTTCTGCTATCCCCAGTTTCTCTATAGGAAAAAATCTTCCTTTGAACATCTTTGTATAGCAAAAACATCTAACACTAAAATGTGCCCACTAGGCAAGAAAACAGAGAAGGTATAATCTAACTATGTCTTCTTGCAAGATAATAATAGGGGTTTCCTTCATTTCAAGCACATGTACCTGTACAATGCCATATTTCTAAATCTTTTTATACAAATGTTTATCCTTAAGAAGAGATTTTCAGATATTTCAGGTTTTTCATACATAAAGTGGAGAATGGGGAAGGGGAGTACAGGTGTGGGATGTCCATGTGGACATAATCCCTGGGCAGGGATAGAGGTACTACATCAGGCTGATGTGTGTGGGAGAGAAGTTTAGATTCTCTCTGGATTCCTCATATTCCTCATAAATTCACATCTGAAGCTTTGTTATGCTATTTTTTTTTTTATTTTCATGATGCTGACTAAAAAAATCCAAGATATGCATTAATCTAATCTTTTACTGAATAATGATTTAGCTATCCATAGATTATTCTAGATATAAGGGTGGGGGGTGGGAGGGGGGGAAGGATAGTAGTTGTTTCTACTGATGCATAAGCATAATAGTGAATTGGAATTTTTTCCTATGTTAAAGTTATAGGGAAGTTATAGGAAGTTATGGAAAATATATTGAAAACAGATATTTACATGAACTTCAACACTTCAAAATGATATGGGACTTAAGAAGGTTATTTGGATCTTGAAGAGAAAGTAAAATGCACATTCCATGAGGAGAAAAATTCTAGCTGAAAAATAGATCTTAACATCATTCTGTACTATGTGCAAATTTGAAAAGTGTTTTTTGGAAACCAGAAAAATATATTTTTATTTCGGGAATTATTTCAATTTAGGAAATAACCTGTCTATTGGGTGATAATTATCTTGCCCTAAAATACCAGTAAACTTGTTAAATTTATATTCAACTGATATTCATGAATAACAAGAGAGATTAAGCAGTTCTTTCAAGGTTTTTGATAATGTATTCTCAGTGGAGGAGTAATCATTGTGCCATGAAAACTAATACAAGATAAAAAAACTACATCTGACAGTCTGAATAATATGCTTATTCACAGAAAGCATCTTTAAGATATCCTTCACAGATCATTAGCTTCATGAGATTAGGAATGAGCTTGCATAGATTTAACGATGATCCCTCTCCTCAGGATATTGTAACAGGTATGAAACCCTTTCCCGGCCATATGGTGACAGAGGGCAGCACTCTTTCCCAGGGGCCTTGTCAGACTTAGCCACAATCTATTGTCAAGCACAGTTGGTGAAATCTGATTCTCACTTAGTTCAGCGAAACAGAAGTCCCTTTAAAGATAGTATCAAGAGTACAGCGATCACACCAAATGACTTGCATTCTGTCAGTCTGCCACTTTTCTCACATAATCCCATATGTGATTATCACACCAGATATATGCTTCACTTTTTTCCTTCTAAAAATTATTCATATATATATCTGTAAATATATAAAATTCACCATTCTTTTCACAATTCACTATGTCTATTCATACAAATGGAGTACAAATAAGCGACCAAAAACAAAAAGCTAATATGATTTTGAATTATTTCTGTCTTGGTGGAAAGTCTAGCAAATATCCCCACAATTTCTCCATCAGAAATTTTGATTGCTCTATCTTGTAAATTGAATTTTGAATTTATTATGAAAACATACACATTCCATATATTCTATATGACATGCAGTCATGTGAAATATACTTTTATGATGCCTTTTAAAGCAAGTAGAATGCTTGAATCCATACATCATAAAATCTAAAGTAATTCATGTAAGTAGATCCCTTGTAAATTGTGGGGGTATTGGTGAGGCACAAGCATTTTATTCAATAGAATAGTCATTTTTCTACAGAAAAACTGCTGATGGCTTTACGCAGCACACAGATCTCAGTCAAATGAAAGTGTTTAAGGCTGTGCTTTGTCTACTGCTTACAAGTTCAACACAAACTGACTTTCATAATCCCCGTGTGCTACCCTGAGCTATTGTTCACATTCAGCATGTAGGGCACAAGCCAAAGCAGACAAAACTTTCTCTCACCAGTGGTTCACTCCACCACACTGACAGCAGCAACAAAATACAGAAAAGCATGACAAATACTTAAATCCAGCTAAAATTAATCAGGAGCTCAATTAGGCAGAAAGTAATTACTGAACCTGTAATTTGACTAGCACACAGTAGCAGATGTTCCTACTCTTGCATATAGTGCCATGGGACCTTTAATTAGCTGAAAATAGCCTCGTATTTGGAATTCACTTCCCATCCTATTGGTCAATAATACTTTTAGTCTATTGAACTGTGGGGCCCATGTGTTTTCCTCAGCTGAAAGATATTGGGAAAACTCTAGTGAATGATGTTAAACATATTTTAGCTTCAGTTACCACATTTTTGCAGAACTAAGCTTATGGGAAGTATTTACTGCAGCACAGCTTGCATAAAAGGCTAGAGACAATAAGGATCCTTTTTAAGGCACATTGTTCCTGTGTTTATAAAGCCACAGTTTTAGATGTCACCCTGGAGAGTGCATATCTTCCACCACATCCTCCATATCTTCTTGCAGAGGCAGAAATTCAGTGAAGACTCACAAAGAAGCACATCAGCTGCTAAATCACTGACCCTTTTTTCTTGAACGTGATAATTTCCCAGGAAAAATTTCTCTTTGTACACTGAAGAAGCAAGTTCTTATTTTGGTATGTCCAACAAGACCTCATACCACAATGATGTAACTTAAAGCCTCATATCAAACTATATGCCTTAAAATAAAATGAAATACTATTTGAATAAGGGTGGGTGGGTTTTTCCTCTCATTTACCTGATTTTCTTTAGAAAATAAAATCCTATGTTCACTAAATAATATCTCTGTTGCCATGGAAATTGTGGAGATTTTACACCTTGGCATTTTGACTTCATTTCTGGATCACATAGGAAAAGGAGATAGTACAGGACAAGTTGGGCTAAGAGGGTAACACAATTATTTAAACAAAAACATCTCTCATAATTAAATTAAGATGTCAAGGATATTCATGGAAAACACAGAAAACAGTAAGCAGATTTCAATGCAAATAGGAAGCACTAAGCAGGTTTCCATTTCTATCTTAGGCCTTAAAATTATTATAAATTGCAAAAAAATCCAATTTTTTTTCTGATTAAAAGCTTAGTAATATTACTTAATGATATTTTATCATATTGGCAGGCCACAGAACAGTAACCAAAGCAGGTTAAATCCATCTTTCAATGGATTATTACTCAGGCCAGTTTCAGCCCAATACACAATTAACACTTAAATTGTTTTGCAGAGTGCAATCTATATTGGAAAACTAAGCAAATGTTAAATTTGTGGTTTGAAGCTGTATTCAGCCATAATATAACAAAATAACATTTATTATCACAGTAACCTGCTCTTCTACCTAATACTAAAACAGCATAAAAAAGGAATGTGTTCAAAATCATTATCAGTTATTTAAATTAGCAAATAAGGAAACAGTTGCCATGTAATCTTTTATTCCTTCATTTAAATTAGATTTTGGTTAATGAAGATAGCAAATTTCTTTTTAAAAAGAAGAATGCATGTGTGCCATTGGCAGAGGTCAAATGAAACTGTGATTATAAGTAGGAAGATAATTTCATCTGGATTAAACACTCATGCTGTGCAAGGTCTTATATACTATAGGTGGCTGAGTGGAAACGACACTGAGCAGACCCCAAAGAATTATTCTACAGAGGTTTATTTCTCATACTGACTAAATGCTCCTTAGCAGACATATATTTCAGTAGTGCTCTCCTACTTGCCTCAATTTACAAAGCATGGAAAATAAGAATCTTGAGTTATGCTCTTGAACCAAGTCCCACACAGGGCAGAGGGAGGGAAGCTAGGCATGTATGGTCAAAATGAGATGCATAGCAAAGACACAGGGAATTGCAGATGACATCGAAACTTGGGCTCTACTGTGAACCACAGATTGTGTGGTGTAGAGGCTACGTTACGTAAGAATCAGTGGCAGTATTTATGCTGGGGCAGAATATAATGAGCTTTTTTTACTAGACCTTGGTATTTTGAACATATTTTCAGTCAAGCTGAGATACATGGCATTGAACATCACACTGTATGGAAAGGGAAGAGATTAGGTTCTGTTGAAGTCCACAGGCATTATTTTGATCTTTATAAATGGGAAAAAAATGAAGAATATGAGAAGCTGTTTTAAATGCAAAGGAACACACAAGCTGCAGCATCAGAGAAAGGAGTAAGACATCACCTCCATTGAAGCCATCTTCCAGTTGTCCATTTGACAGGGAAATATGTATAACACCTGCTTATTTGGTGGAGGTCCGCACTACATCCAAAAGAGGGAAGACCGTACACACCCACTGCCGTAAAACAACTTTACAAAAAGGAAGTGTGTATTCTCATTTAGTCTCTGAAATACATGGATGATGTAGCAGGCTCCTGGGGGGCTGCAGGAGCCGGCAGCCCCCCGAAATTAGGTCCCTGCTCAGCATATCTCCACCGGATTCGGGGCGCGCGGCCCCCGGAGTCTGCTCGGTGTGGCGTGGGTCTCGTAGCCACAGAAATTCAGCAGGAAATATTGTGGGACGAAGGAACGAGCTGGACCCATCTCTGTTCTGCCAGGGAGGTTTATTTGGGGTAAGGGGAGAAGGTTACAGGGAAAGGAGGGGGGCAGGAAAGCAGGGGAAGTTCAGGGGCTGCCAGCTCAGAGATGGGGACCTCGAGCAGATGCAGACATCAGCTTATAAGGGGAAGGAAGAGGGTGGGGCTGGCTTTCTCTGAGCCAGTCCCAGGAGGAGGAAGGCAAGACTGGCACTGGGAACACACCAATAGGTTTCAGGTACAGCAGGATGCATATTTCAAAATGAACCAATAGCGTACAGGGCAGGGGAGCAAAGGAAGCCACATGGAAATCTGAAAATCACATTACTACACATGGATTCACTGATCTTATGATTATGCAATGTCCCTGAATGAATGTGCAATACTCCTAGTCTGGTCCTGCTAGCCACCTCTGTGTGATCAGATTGGAAATGACCCATGCAGGTTATCCAGTCTAATGAGAGTAATAATACCCATTGAGAAACAGCAACAGATTAATTTCCTAATCTAGTCTTTTTGAACAAATCCTAGAAGCAGAAGTTCCTCTGACATCCTGGAAACCATTTCCAGGAACACTAAGTACAGGAAAATTTTCAGGAGTACTCAGCATGGCTTTACCAATGGGAAGCTATACTTGACCAATTTGGCAAACATCTATGATAAAATGATTGCCCCAGTGGATATGGAAAAGCAGGAGATTACTGAAGTGGCTTTTGACAATGTCTCACATAAGATCCTCATACATAAGCTGTTGATGTACAGGCTAGTTAAGCCAACTGGGAGGTAGATTGAAAACTGATAGAATGTCTGGGCCCAAAGACTGGTGATCAGTGTCTTGATGTCTAATTGGAGGTCAAAAACAAGTGGTGTAAACCAGGATTCAGTACTGGTTCAGTTCTGCTTAATATCTCCATTAATTACCTGGATGATGGAACAAGGCATATCCTCAGTAAATTTACAGGTGACACAAACTGGAATAGACTGGCTGATGCTCCAGAGATTTGGGCTTCCAACCAGAGGGGCCTTGGCAGGGGGAGAAATAGGCTGCCAGAAACCTAATGAGAAGTGCAAAGCACTGCACCAAGAGAGGAGCAAACTCAGTAACCAGTGTATGCTGGAAAGCTTAGCAGAGAATTACCTGGGATTCCCAGTAGACACCAAGGCAAACACGACCGAGAAATGGGCCTTTGCTGTAAAAAAAGCCAATGGTATCCTGGCTGCATTAAGCAAAGTATTGTCAGCAGATTGAGGAAGGTGATCCTTTTTTGGAGATGCCACATGTGGGGCACTGCATCCTGTTCTGGTCTCCTTAGTACAATAGAGAGATGGAGCTACTGGAGAGAGTCCAACAAAGCACAATAAAGATGATTAAAGAACTAGAGCACCTCCTACAGGAGGAAAGGCTGAGAGATCCAGGACTGTCCAGCCTGAAAAACAACAGCTTCAGGGAGATCTTACTGTTGAGTGTAAGTACTCAAAGGAAGAGTGCAAAAAAGGAGCCAGGATCTTTTCAGTGGTGTGCCATGATCAGACAAGGGGCACTAGGCATAAATTGAAACACAGAGGTGTTTCTTCCTCTTAACATCAGGAGACACTTTTTAAATTGAAACACAGAGGTGTTTCTTCCTCTGAACATCAGGAGACACTTTTTAACTTTTAGGGTGGCAAGCACTAAAACAGGTATTTCAGAGAGGTTTCAGGGTCTCCAGCCTTGGAGATAACCAAAAGTCATTTGAACACAATCCTGAGTAACATTATCTGGGGAGGGGTCTCTGAGCAGGGAGGCTGAAGCAGATAACTTCCAGTGTTCCTTTCCAAACTTACTCATTCTGTGATTCTGTGAAACCCAGACATTTTAAGCTCTCTTTGTAAGCCACATAGTCCAGCACCTCAGTTGTCTGGGTATCTCTCCCCTAGACTCACTTTGCTTTGTCAATGGCGTGCGCTGGGGAATCCAAATCTGGATGGGTAACAGCACTTACAAAATATACCAAATCAAGGTGAAGAATCACTTCTCTCAACTTACTCAATATGCTGTTGCCAACAAAGACAGAGCGTGTTTGTCAAAGTTATTTTCCTTGGAAATTTGATTGCTTGCTCCTCCATTCTGTGTGAATACAGTAAAAGAGATTTTATGTTAGTGATTGCAAATTAAAATTCCCAAATATCAAGGCACAAATTATGTTTTTGTTGTATTAAAAAAATACTTGGAATGGTCAATTTTCCAATATAACATGAAAATTGTATTTCATGAGGAAAAGAGGATCTCTCAACATCTGGTTTTGTTGAGGTTTTTCAAGAATTTAATTTTTTACTCTTCTGTGTGGAATTATTTTACTTTTGTGTACATCAATATAAATAAAAACAAGCCCAAATTATAATAACTAAATAAGCCTGTCTTTTAAGACATCATTTCCATCTTTTAGAAGCTTGGTGTTTTTGATACCACTTAAAAGTGAAAGAGGGAAGGTCATCACTGGCATTACTGCAGAAGGAAACTTATCAGTGTGAATGGTGAGAACCTGTCTGCCCTTCTTTCGATAACATTTACCACTCCCCTACAGAGCTTGTAAAAGTGTTACCACCTCAGCACTGTCCTTTTCCTTCATAGAACACTGGAAAGCAGAAAATGAGCACAAGTGCAGCCTAAGCTGCCAATGATTTGTCTTCTTCAGCACTCATGAAAGTGTCTTGCTCTGTAAGGGGCTCCACCCCCTTCATCCTTATTTCTATGCACCGGAAAAACTGCCAGAGACAAGACTTCACAGACCTGACCACTGTATGCCCACACTGGCTGGTTAAACCAGACACAGAAGTAAACCAACACCAGAGAAAGCCAGGACAAGGAGAAAATATGCTGCAGACCAAGTGTACATGTGCTGTACCTCAAACTTTGTAGTTAAGCTTGCTCTAGCAACCACAAATAAGCATTCAAGTAGTCACTTAATGCTGACAGGCCGCAGATGTTATCCTTTAAATATGAACTTTCTTTTAACAGCAGGATTTCCTTTGAAAGAAGATGTTAGATAACATCAGAGACCATTCAAATTATTTTCATTATGTTACTACAGCATATCACCCGAAGTACTTTTAAGACATTTGTAGAGCCACAAAGTAGTATCAGTTTATCATATGTTACTATCCAAACTGGAGCAATTAAATTGTCAAGCATTCCGGCCCATCCAAATTTACAATTCATCTATCATTAAAAACATAAAATCATCCAAAAGCCATTTAATGGAGGTATTCCTTCTTTGATTTGTGAACTTGCATTACGTCTTATGAGATGTTCATAGCCCGTAAACAATGAGGATTTCATTCACAGATATCAGGTCGCAGTATCATTTTTTCATAAAATTATTTTCTTACATGTCTTCCTCAAGCACAAAAATGGCCTGATTCTGGTAGTGAATTCTCTCCATCCTGCTGTTTTTCTGACAAATGGAATCAAATAGACAAGGAAAGATTTCTGTGATTTTAGGAAAAATCTTACAACATAAATCTTTTTACATCTTATGGAGTATATAAAAGAAGTAAAAGTTTACCGGTCCAACCTTGATCCTGTGGTCAAGACATTTGTGAACCTTATTTAATAGTGCCAAATCAAGCTGCATTTTTTAAAGAATCTGTATGTAAGCAGTTACATAAATGAAAAAAATCATCACAGTTGTGCCCAATTCAGTGAAAATACATATACTGACAATGACAGTAAATATTTGGTTCATATTGAACTATTCAACTGTCTCCACTTACTAGGTCTGACAAATTTATTTACTTTGTGGATCCATGTTAGATATGCCCTCATCTGATTCTTATAATACTGCTTAAGTCTCTTGAGTTTGTGAAATATCATTTAGGTCAATTAGATGAAGTGGAATCAAAAGGAGTGTTCAGTGGCTAAGACAAGATACATGGAATAAATGTATCCATAGATTGGGGAGAGAAAAAAAGAAAGAAAAAAGAAGAAGAAGACAAAATAGGCTATTTCATTCTAGACATTAAATCCTTGCTGCTCACCTGGATCCTCAATTTTGGTCCTTAATGCAGAAACTGATTAGGGGAATATGATAATTCAGGAAATTAAGCAACACATGCAGACTAGATTCACAGCAGGCATTTTTTCCAATACAGCAACTGGCACAGCTGGTCTCCAAGTGCAAGTAGTGGCACAGCACTAGGTCCTCCACTTCAAAATCACTCCCCAGTATATCAGGCATTTCATGCACTCCAGTCTTGAAAAGAAAAAACAACCAACAAAAACCAGAATTCTTGCACACAATGTACTTTTTTCAGTTGTCTGTTCAAGTGAAGGAGAAATTGCTGATAAACATGTGTCTTAACAATAATGCTTTTAACAAGTTGTTCAAAAGATGTAGGCACAGTGTATCCTGACCAAGGTGACCTTTGGTTTGGACCTTGAATACTTGAAAGTTGTTCAAACTGTAGAGCACAAGTTATAAAACTTTTGAGGGTAAACAAACAGGTTAATATAGAAGAATGGCTGTATGGGTATTTATACTAAGATTGGCTTCTGACAAATGTCAAGAATGAATTATATGCCTAGTTCAAAATGCTCTTTGTGTAAGTAACAGAAGAGTGTGTCTTCTCCCAATGAAATGACACTTTTAAAGTATTATTTTCCATTCCACAACTTATACAGCATGCCAGCCAATGCCAGAAGATGGAGATGTTATTAATAATTCTGTGCAGAAATGTTTACATAAACTTTGCAGTGGTGTACAGACGAGGGCTATGACAAATTTTACTTCTCTAGACACATAACTGAAATATCTCACAGAATTAAATTTATTGCATCACTTTTCTAATGGTATCAGAATAGTCAATAACCTTAAGGGATGCTGCACTTAGATGGCAGGTCCGATGTCTTCCAAAAGAAAATATTAAATTTCGCATATTGGCTTCATTTTCTCCTAAAGGGTAATCCTAATTCTTGAGAGAGATATGTGAACAGAGAACATTTTATGTTCGATTTTCCCTTTGTCTAACTATTTACATTTTACCATATTTGAAGAAAACAGTCATACTATGTCTGGAGTATCAGCATATCCCTATGAAATTTAGAAAAGGTACAAAATCTATTATCACCTTAATTTCTCCTGGCTTTGGCAATAGAGTGGCAAAATTTATATTCATTATGAATGATTTTCTGGACATCCTTCACTTCAGAAATCCCATTTCTTATTGATTTGTGATATTTTGTTTCAAAAAGTTTCCTGTTCTAAGTCTATAATCTAGAAAGCAGAATTCTTTTCGTAGAAAATATTTGTTAGGTGCTTAGGACAAGCCATTTACCTTATGTTACTTTGCCATTACATGTAATAATAACTATGCATAGTAATAAATGAACAATCAGAGCTAAACTCTTTCTTTGGCTGTTTTGTATGAATGAAACTTTGTATGATACCACTCAAAAATATGACATTTGCTTTTCTCTAAATGTGAAGAAATGTTGGAGAATGCCTGTAGGGGAGCTGAAAGTTGTTTAGATCTTCCCATCAAAAACTGAAGTCCTTTTAGGTACAGGTCTCCAGCTCTGACAGATGACCTTGTTCTCGCAGGACATGGGGAAGGCTGAGACCACAGAGGCAAAGTGAAGCCAAGTCTTTGAAAAAGAGCTACAGGCTGGAGTTTGCCTCCTAAAAACTGGGGTGAGGTCTCACTGCAGACACTGTGCCATCATCTTTCTTCTTTATACACAATGGGGACAAAAACAGGTGGAAAAACACCCAGACCTGGGAAGCCATGTGATCTCATTCACCAAACTGCCTGGTTCAGCGCAGTTATGGGAAGACTTAGAAAACTCTAAGTACATGGGAAATTTTAAAATTAAAACACAGAAGCAACTGATGAGATTAGATATACACAGGTTTTTGCAAGACGAATAAGACAGCATTTTGAGTATTTACTTTAGGTGAAACAGCCCTTCAGTTCTGTCTCTCCTTAGTCCAAGTCCTGAGAGTTAAGTGGTGTATTACAACCTCTGGAAAACAGGCAGGAGAGATCACTCAAACTTTCCTTTTTACGTGGTTCTTCCCTTGACCATGGTTTCAACTAAACACAACATGAAGCTCATTATTAAATTATATTTGTACTTCCTAGGTACTCTCCATATTTCAGCATCTTAACAAACAATCATTAAATGTAAATTAGGATAAGGCTTACTCATTTTTTAACATTACTACATAAAAATACATAGACAGTGAGAAAAACTGAAGATTTTCAGCCCTGGAATCTTAGATAAGTCAGCTGTTAGTGGCAGATTAAGGTTGCTAACTTGATGCCACTGAATCAAAGACAGTATGAGGGAGCTTTCAGTGAGAAGAGGGTGAGACTCGTACACTGGTTTTAACAGCTTTTGCACATTATTGAAGACTTAAAAACAGTTTCTAGGCTTACTTTTAATATTTGTCTATGTTCTACATGAAATCCTTTTAAAATTCTACTTGGCAAGCCTAAGACAGAATCATTCCTTCAAATTACATGAATTGATTTAATTTACGTTGTCTTCTTTGTTTTACTTACACAGGATTTTTATCACTAGGAGATTTGTGAATGGAGAGTAAGTTTTATTCTTTGACTAAAATGTCTTTATTAAAACATCTTTATAAGTATGTGTTTGGGTGGTTAAAAAAAGTGATTTTCTTTCACTTCTTCCTTCCTTGCCTTTAGAAAGCATGACTGGAAAAAAAAAAAATCACAGGAAGCATGCCCTGACATTATACAAAGCTATAATAAAGCCAGATTATTTGCAATATTAGGTTTTTCCATATAATATAATCTACCCACAAAAGGCTTATCACAGATGTAGGACTTCAGCCTCAGAACTCATTTGCATGTTTTTTCAAGTTTTTTATATTTAAAGGAAGAAGCTTACCTGAACAAGTATGACCGCTGAAAAATACAGCATGTGGATAAGAGGCTCAAAAGTCACATTTCTGACTAAGAAATCAATAACGGCTTGTGAACAGACTTTTGATATGGAGTAGGGTGTTTTTGCTTTTTAAGGAAGAAAACAGAAAAAGCAGATGTATTTTGAAATACTGAGAACTGGAAAATACTGAGAACTGGAAAAATCATCCTAATGAAAACGGTGATTTCATTTTCATACCTCCGATAAAGAATTTCTTTGTACAAAACAATATTTCCACAAAGATTTTTTTTTTAAAGGCAAGAAGTTTCATATTTTGTCTTTTGAATTATAAACTGAATTTTTTTAATAACAGATTACAAATCTCTGTTTTGTGGAGCTTTTTCTTTTTATACCAGTGTCAGTTCATAATATCCAAAACCATTGTGAAGATCTGCTATGGCTTTTCTGTACAATATATAGCAAAAGGTAACCCCTTTATCAAAGAGCTGATTTAAGAAAAAGCTCACTGTGTAGCATACAGGAGAGACAAGGAGGAGTTGAAAGGGCTGGTAAAGGAAGAAAGAGGTAATTCTTACCAATATCATGAGAAACAGCAACATGTGTATGGGAGCTGAAGAATAATATGGAGCCAAGGGGAAGATATCAGCACAGACCAACAGTGCTGACAACTGAATGCACTTGGAAAGGAGATGATAATTTTTCCTATATTCAGGTCCTCAAACCAAATGACCCAGTGCTTCTGCTTCTGTGGTGGTCAGGCGAAGACTGACCAGAACCAATTGACAGACTGACCATGCACAGTCTATTGTTATATGGAGTGAGGTGAGCTACCTGAGAAGGAGCTAGCCCTCATTGTAGCCCACACAACATATTCTAATCAGGCTTACCCTTTACAGTTACCTGAGTATTTACTCTGATTCAGTCTTCTACAGACATAGGCTTCTAACTTGTTTTATGACATCATTAACTGAACAACTCAGCTTAATAAATGCAGCCTTGATCATGTTTTTGTCTGAGGCTTGCAGGTGCAATGGAGAAGAAAACAGAAACCCGGAGAGAAGTCAGGAATAAAGAGAATAGGAGCCATTAAGTGAGAGGATATCAGCAGAAAAGTTTTCTAACTATGCTGAAAAATTCTCTTTATAAGGACAAGAACTATTATTACTATATAATGCACTAGACTTTTCTTTAAATAGACATTCTGGTGAGGGCTTTTAGTGACTCCTGGGTTTCAGCATCATACTTATGTTGTATCACACTTTATTATATTAATACATTTGAAAAGGCATAATGAGCCATGTATTCAAATGTGCTCTGCCCCTTCATTTAGACCTACAACAGTTTAGAAATTAATAGGATTTTCTTACATGTGTTATTGTTTAGGCAGTTGGCAATTGGGGATATTTTTGTACAGGAAAAATGTTTTCTCTGGCTCAGCTGTTAATAAAAAGTATAAAGGTAGCAAAAAGCTCAACTTTACTTTTAAACTGAGGAGGAAAAAAAGATATTTAAGGTTTCTGTCAGGCAATATGAAGGAAAGTGCAGTTTTACTCCATCTCACTTGACAGCCTTTGAAATCAGAAGCTGTGTATTTAGATAATGAGGCATATCACCAATTGCAACCAAGCCTTGCTTGCTGGAACTTCGCACAGACATAATTGTGCCACAAAGGTATGCTCTAATTATGCTAATCATGATGCCTTGGCATTCACTCAGAGGAGTCACTCTGTATTCATCGACTGCAAGAAAAGTGTCAGAACAGCATGCCACTACTTGGCTACTTCCTTAATAGCCCACCAGCTTCTGTCAAAGGCTGAGTGTCCTGTTCCCAATGCAGTTTGTCTAATCTTATGAGTTCTGCAATTATTTTGTCACTGTGATGGCTGAAGGGTGGTCTGCAAAGAGCCTGGTGTATTTCTAATTGTGGGTGGTATTTGGCAGGCTCTAGAACACTAGCAGAAGATATTGTAAATTTTTTTTAGACTTTAAAGAAAAAAAAAAGATAAAAATTTTAATGGGGAAAGGACAAAACACCAGAAAACCTTATAATGCACTGCATATGAAAATCACTGAAATTGCTTGTCTGCTGTACAGTTGTGAAAAGTATGCTTATAAATATTCATAAGCCTACTAAACTCTCTGTAGTGAAATATCATTTCACCTGTCACAAAACAATGAAGTTCCCTAGAAAATTTGAGTATGGTATTAAATAGGAAATTACATCTGTTGCAGAATTCTAAAGCATGATATCTGTAGGAGAGAAGAGTACATTTTAGATTTTCCGGATAAAACAAATTTAAAATGAAAAGAAGGTAGTGATTTTCCAATATCTCAGTATTGTTTTCAGCCTGAGACATTTTAAAAGTCTGATTTATGTATCACTGCATACCTATGCTGAGGATTAAAGCTCTTTTTAATGTGCTTCAACTACTAATAACTTTTCTATAAAATAATATAAATAAAATTATAATAATAAATCAATAATACTTTAAAAATCATAAATCTATCAGTATTTCAACTTGTCTTCATGTGGGAGAGTATAAATCTCAAATTTTTGTGAAACAGCTTAATAAGCCTATCTTAACACAAGGCTCTTCGCAAATTTTATAGTAGATTGGATATTCCAGCCGAAAGTCTGGTATAAAACTAAAGTAATATTATAGGTAAAGGAAAGCCTATGAAAACAAAACCTGTTTTCCTCCATTTTGGTGACTTGTGTGAGATTAGAATATATCTGGAGAATGGTGAGAAGAGAAACAAAGTACAATCTAAGCTACTCTGCAAACTGGTCACTTTATGAAAAAATATTTTCATCTCCTCATCTTGCTCTATTTTCACAACTGGAAAAATTCAGTCTATGCATCAATGATAATCCCTTCAGGAAGTGCAGCTCATTCCTGAAATTTGGAGATTTTGCCTCTCTCTATACTGCAAAAAGGGATTTTTTTTGTGTGTCTTATGGCTCAATCCCATTTTTGATGGCATCCGTTTTGATTGAAGAATTCACAAAGATTTTTGTAAAGTTGTAAAGGTTAGATGAAAATTCAGCTTGCACAGGATTTGATGCACTTTTTGGTCTCATTAAAATTGTTTTGGAAGAGTCAAAAAACTTCCAGAACTAGCCTCCAACACAACTTTCATGAGACAGAAAGTGTATCAGTCCTCTCTATTCAGCTGAATTTTCATCTAATCTTTAAAACATTACAAAAACACTTATAAAAATATGGCTATATTTATCTTTAAAATCTAAGTCTTCATTATTTATTTTTAAAATAATTCATTTTTGGCCCAAATGAAGATATATTTTTTCCTTTTGTCTCTGCAGATAAGTCAACTGTCAAGATAAATACTAAGAACACAGTGGAAAAATATGTTAATCCTCTACTTATTCATCTGTACAAGAGATTTAAATAGAAATTTAATATGGATATTGCTAGATTCTGAACAGGAGCCAAACTAATTCTATAAAAGTGTTCTCTCTACATATTAACTACCGTAAACATGCAGAGATTCAATCCTATTTACTTTACTCTCAAAATATGATAGGATCCTTTGGGGTTTTTTTAGTTTTTGAGGGTTTTTTTCAAAGGCATATAAAAGAATAAAACTGATCATGAATCATTTTGAACAGTTGCTCTATTTAGTCAGATATCAGAGGTATTTCTCTGAGAGTATTTTAGAGATTTCAGTTTGCCATCATTTTTTAGACTCTTACTTGATAAGAGATTTCCAATGCAGGAAGTAACCCCTAGTCAAAAAAAGCATTTTTTAAAATTTCATCGTTTCTCTTAGTTTTAACTTAACCAGGGAACTTCTTCAATCACATGTAGGGTGATACAGATAGAACAGCACCAAATACAGAACAATGCTAATATAGCAGAATGTGTAACTGCTTTAATTTGTCAAAAAACAAATTTTTAGCCTAGGGGAAAATAATCAAGCAAGGGAAAAAAAATTCCGATCAATGTATTTGAGATTTTTCCATATGACCTGGAAAGAGTAATAATATGCTGTGTTTTCTACTACATCAAATTTTTAATACTACCAAATATAGGCAGTTAGAGCATCATTGCATCAACCCCAAGATTATCTTAATATTGCATCAGAATTTGGTCAGTTTGCATGACCTGGAGCAAGCAAAGAACAGAAACCTCATGCTCTGTCATTACTTAACCTGTCACATATTTTGTTTAAGGCTTATGTCTGGTATAAAATTAATAAATAAATAAATTTTCTGGCTTTTCATAGAAGAAACATGCTTTTAAAATCAAATAAAAGTGAAAATCAAATCAAAAATCAAAGACGCATGCAAATTGCAAAAAAAAAAAAATAGATTGATGAGAATACTTCAGACAATTCTAAGGGTACAGAGGGTGGTGGTCAATGGAGTTGAATCCACGTAGCAGCCAGTCACTTCTGGGGCTCCCCAGGGTTCACTACTGGGACCAGTCCTGTTTAGTATCTTTACTAATGATCTGGAAGAGGAGATCAAGCGCAGCCTTGTCAGTTCACAGATAACACCAGGTTGGGTGGGAGTGTTGATCAGCTGGAGGGCAGGAAGGCTCTCCAGAGGGATATGGACAGGCTGGATCATGGCTGAGGCCAATGGTGTGAGGTTCAGCAAGGCCCAGGGCCAGGTCCTGCCCTTGGGTCACAACAACCCCAGGCAGTGCCACAGGCTGGGACAGAGTGGCTGGAAAGTGCCCAGTGGAAAAGGACCTGGGGGTGCTGGTGACAGCAGCTGAACATGAGCCAGGGTGTGCCCAGGTGGCCAAGAAGGCCAATGGCATCCTGGCCTGGATCAGCAATGGTGTGGCCAGCAGGAGCAGGGCAGGGATTGTCCCCCTGTACTGGGCACTGGTGAGGCCACACCTCGAGTGCTGTGTCCAGCTCTGGGCTCCTCAGTGCAAGAAAGACATTGAGGTGCTGCAGTGAGTCCAGAGAAGGGCAGTGGAGCTGGGGAAGGGTCTGGAGCACAAGTGCTGTGAGGAGCAGCTGAGGGAGCTGGGGGTGTTTAGCCTGGAGAAAAGGAGGCTCAGAGTGACTTTATCACTCTCTAAAACTGCCTGGAAGGAGGTTGTGGCCAGGTGGGGATTGGTCTCTTCTGCCAGTTAAGGAACGATCAGACTAGAAGAAACAGCCTCAAGTTACAAGGGAAAGTTTAGATTGAATATTAGGAATATTTCTTCCCTGTGATGGTAGTCACGCTTTGGAGCACACTGCCTAGGGAGGGGGTGAAATCACCACCCCTGGAACCATTCAAGGTATGTGGGGGCATATCTTGGGGGCCATGGGGACCTGGGACATGGTTTAGTGGTGCACACAACAGTACAGGTTTAACATTTGGAATTGATGATATCAGAGGTCTTTTCCAACCATATTTCTATGATTCTCTGATTCCATACATAAGGGTGAACTGCTTAGGGCTCTGATGTAGCAACCTGAGGTTTTATTGCACTGACTGCTGTATAATCATAGTATCAAAAAACAAAACAAAACTCAAAAAAACCCTAAACAAAAACAAACAAACAAGAAAAAACCCAAAACCAAAAAAACAAACCCCAGACAAAAACAACCGAAGCAAACAAACAAACAAAACAACAAAAAAATCCCACACTCCAAACAGATGTTTTACCACATTTCACAGTGAAATTATAAGATATAGTCCCTCCTATATTTCACTATGTCTGATACATTCAGACTACTGAGAAAGAGATGTCTCATGTTCTTCTTTGAGTCAGCCGAGTTTCATAAAAATATGATCCTGTAAATATTCTATTGCAAGTATCTTTTTTCTTGTATCATTCTGTGTTTACTGTTATAATAGGTAGCTCGTTTGAAGTTCACAAGGCCTTAGTTAAAGATGAAGGACATCTTTTTTTTCAAAGAGCAGAATTATTTGAGTGGATGTTTGCAGAAGATCAAAGTATCACTGCAATGAAATGTATTGAATTCATTTAATTAAACACATGGGTCAATTAAACACAGGGTCAATGGGATGCAGTGGTCTCATTACATGCCAGTCCCAAAGCAGGTTTACTTGGATGCACTGTACACCATGCCGTAGAATTGTTTCCTGCATTATTTTTTAAATCTAAGAGAAGTTTCATTGAGATTGTCAGCAAGCTATTTTCTTTATGAATTATGCTTTTTTTTTTTTAGAGTTTGTACTCTCAGTCTGCAGTATTATTTTTACAAAGCTGTCTCCTATCCTCTCTAAGGAATGCATAGTCAGAACAGTCACTCTATACTGTATTTTTGGCTGCTACTTCAAGTTTATGTCAAATATATGCATGCATCACAAACCTGTTATATATACGGGGATACATAATGATAACTACTACAACAAATGCGGAATGTATTAAATAGATAAGACCATTTTTCCAGTATACCTTTGGCATTTTTGACAACTCAGAGATAGTTAACTTCAAAAAGAAAACTCATCAGACAAATAGGCTAAAATTTCAAAATTATTTAAACAGGTTCCCTAATTTTTTCTACTAATGCATCACATAGGTCTGATGGTCATCAATATAAGTGAGCTAAAGATAGGAAGCAGGCTGGGGTGCAGTAGTCATGCATTGGTGGAGTCTGCAATCCTGAGCATAAGGGTTAGGTAAGGAATAAAGGCACAATCCTGAAATTTAGGAAAGCAGATTTCCAGCTCTTCTGGGAGATAGTCAGTGGGATTCCCTGAGAGTTTGCCCTCAGGAGCAAGAGAGTGGAACAGAGCTGGCAGATCTGTAAGGAAATCTTCCATAGAGTGTAAGAGCTGACTCTCCATGAGCAACAAACTGAGCAAGGAAGGCAAGAAACCGGCATGGCTGAGCAGGAAGCTGTCTGTCAAACTAAAGGGGAAGAAGTAAATGCATAGACAGCTGAAATTAGGACAGGTGACCTGGGAATGGTATAAGGATGAAGTTCAGTTTTGCAGGGATGGGATGAGGAAGGTCAAGGCAAAGCCAGAGCCGAACCTGGCAAGAGATGCAAGGAATACCAGGAAGGGCTTCTACAGGTATGTTAATCAGAAATTTACATTTACAAAGTAGGTGAATCCCCTCCGATAAACAACACTGGCAAACTGGTAACAACAGATAAGAAGGCTGAGGAACCTACAAAATTTTTTACCACAGTCTTCAATGACAACCTTTATTCCTACACTCTAGGGTGAATGGCTACCAGGACGGTGAAGCAAAGCCCCTCTCACTGTAACTAAAGATTGGGCTCATAACTACCTGAGAAATCTACACCTACATAAGCCTCTGGGAACTGATGAGATGCATCCCAGAGCCCTGGGTGAATTGGCTGATTTCATTGACAAGCCACTTTCCATGATATTTGAAAAGTCATGGCAGTAAAGTGAAGTCCCACATGACTGGAAAAAGGGAGACATTGTACCCATCTTAAGAAAAAGGTAGAAAGGAGGACCTGGAGAACTACAGACCTGTCAGCCTCACCTCTGGGCCTGGGAAGATTGTGGAACAGATCCTCCTAGAAGCTGTGCTAAGGCACATGGAGTACAAGGAGATGATTCGGGACAGTCAGCACAGCTTCACCAAGGGCAGATCATTCCTGACCAACCCAGTGGCCTTCTGTGATAGAGTGACCACATCAGTGGGAAAGGGAAGGGCTACAGATGTCATTTAACTGGACTCTGTAAAGCTTTTGACATGGTCCCCTACAACATCCTTATCTAAATTAGAGAATTTTATTCAATGAATGGACTGTTAGATGGATAGGAAAGTTGTGGTACTGTCTTATCCAGAGGGTGGTGGTTAATGGCTCAGAGTCCCAATGGACATCAGTGACAAGTGGTGCCCCTCCGGGGTTTCTGTTTGGACCAGTGCTGTTTAAAATCTTTAATAACACAGATTAAAGGATCAATTGTACCTTTAGCAAATTGGCAGATGTCACAAGGCTGAGCAGAGTGGTTGACACACCTGAAGGACAGGATAGCATCCAGAGGGGAAAATCCCACTTTCAGCACAGGCTGGGGATGAGCAGATTGAGATCAAGAGCAGCTCTGGGGAGAAGGACTTGGGGATGCTGGTGGATGAGAGGCTGGACATAACCCAGACATGAGCACTCACAGTCCAGAGAGCCAAACCTGGGCTGCATCCAGGGCAGTGTGGGCAGCAGGGCTGGGGAGGGGATTCTGCCCCTCTGCAAATCCCACCTGCAGTGCTGCACCAGCTCCGGGGTCCTCAGCACAAAAATGACATGGACCTGTTGGAACAAGTCCAGAGGCCACAAGATTACTAGAGGAATACGTTTCCTATGGGGAAAGGCTGAGAGAATTGGAGTGGTTTAGCCTGGAAAAGAGAAGGCTTTGGGGTGACCTAATTATGGCTTTCCAGTACCTGAAGGGAACCTACAAGAAAGACATGTGGAGAGGGACTTTATACAAGAACATGAAGTGACAGGACAAGGGGGAATGGCTTCAAACTGAAAAAAAAAAAGTCAGTTTAGATTGGATATTAGGAAGAAATTCTTTACTGTGAGGGTGTGAGCCAATGGCACAGGTTATCCAGAGAAGTTGTGCATGCCCCATCCCTGGAAGTGTTCAAGGTCAGGTTGGATGGAACTCTGAGCAACCTGGTCTGGTGGAAGGCATCCCTGCCCACAGCACGAGGGTTGGAACTGGACAATCTTTAAGGTCTCTCCCAACCCAAGCCATTCTATGATTCTGTGGTACATATTAGTGTTTCTGTTCCTGAGGCCATTCTTCATTGAACTGCTGGCTACAAAATCTGAAAAGATTTGCCATCATAATCTCCTAATGCTCAGTGAGAGCCCCAGAGAAAACTATAGCTAAGTCACACAAGACTCATTTCATCTAGATCTACATGAATGTGTCCTAACATGGATAGCTGTGTCTAGACTGAACATTTCCCTTGAAATGGTTGCCTCTGTATTATTAAAACCAGAAGGTTTAATGCATTCACATGTATTTCTTTATCCTTGCACTTCAGAATGAAGTGTTTGCAGGAATATGGAGGGATGCCCAAGGCTACGTGTTCCAGGAGAGCTGGAAGGGGAAGCATAATCACTACAATCACTCCATTTATTCCTTTATTTAAGAACACCCTGTGAGTGCTTGCTATCCGAACCCTTTTAAATGAGCAAGATACAGAAAACAAAGATAGAAATCAGTATATCAGATTTTTTAAAAAAACAAGCTTAATTTTGACTTAAGTATGCTAAAAGGGGTATTTTCACTGTATTCATTTTCCATTTTACTTAGCCTAGCATCTAGTAGCCACAACTGCAGGGAAAAGGATGCTGTTTTGTACATAATTAACAGGCATTTTATTCACAGTCCTATAAAATTTCTCTTTTTTATCTGGCCTGTCAGTTTCTAAATCAAATTGCTGTGTTCAGACAATCAGGATGCTTACATGTTACAAAGATGGGAAAATATTTTTTTAGTAATAAACAAGATTGAATGTCATTCATTGTCTTTCCATTCATTGAGCTAATCCTCGACAGCTTTCTGTAGAAGTCAACTGGTGATTGACATGTAACCTGCTGCAGGTTAAATTCAACATCTTTCACCGATAGGTTTCAAATTATCACCTAAAATAAATGTCAGACATCTTTTGAAAAATACTGTGAACATTTAAGGGCACAGAAATACTTGCTTTTACTCCTCTTGGAAATGTGACATTACTTTAAAGACAAAAAAAGCCAACAAACCACATAACTCCAGGTATCTTGATAATTTGAAAATGCAATGCCACACATCCTACATTTCATGTTCCTGACAGTAACTCTGCCATTCTCAGCAACTGCAGGTCAGATCCTCCTTCCTATAACCTTGGTGTGTTGCTCAGAACATGCACAATAAGCTAAATTTATTGGGAATCAGTTTTAAAAATAATTTTCCAATCCAAAAATTAGGCAAGAATTCTCTGGCCGTGGCTAAATCTAATTTAGTACTTGAAAACAGTTTCTAGCAAGCTCAGCTCCATGCTGTCTCTTATTGATGCTTGTGTCAGCAAGCATTTCTTACTTCGCATCCTCAGATTGGAACTGGAAGTTCCAGCCAAAAGGGAAAGTTTCAAATCCCTCTTGGCTCTTCATGCAAACTCATTTACAAGACTTTCCCAGGGTATGGGCGATATTCCCCCTTTCTTTGAACAAAGAATAACACTAGCTGACTTTAACAAGTGCAGATGTATATTTTAACTGCAGATGTTCAAATTTTGGCACTTAGAAAATACAAAAACTCCTTTTTTTTTTTTACTACCACACTAAAATAAAGAATTCATTTTATTATGATTGCAGGATGATACGCAAAGGTCCTGAAGTCCTATAATGCTTTCAGGGTTCATCAGATTTTGAGCAAACATTGCCTTCACAGTCACAGAATCTCAACTGTCTTCTGCACACACCACCACAGCTGGAGCAGACTGTATATACGAACAGACTGTCCATCTTCGTACCACAGATGGGGCTGTCTGACTGATCCTCAGCTTGATGCCTAACCCCCTTTAGGCTGTTACGACTCTACACTTGCACAACGTGCAACTCCGTTTAGCAATCTCCTATCCTGCACTTGAGACCTTGCTATAGTTTACTGTCTGTTTCAGACCAGTTCCATCTTTTACCGAGGAGAGGAAATCCCACATGTTTAATTGTATTTCACCAGCCCAAGAACAATTGCCATAAAACTTCAAAGTTACCGTGCAGTTGTCTACGCATGACTTGCACTTGCAATACTGATCTTGAGACAGAGTTGCCACAAGTACTCAGGGAAATTAATCCCTTTTTCAGAAAAGTTTTGGGGCTTGGAAAACCAGTGTCACAAAGGAGTGTCTTAGATGGCCAGCAAGAAGCCCATAGTTTTATATTAGGAACCTTCAATTCAAAATTTTCAACATGAATTTAAAATTTATTTTCATCTGCAACTTCTTGACTCCAAATCACATCAGTCTAGCAAGTGTAGATCTGGAACTGCTGTCTGTTTCTAGAAGTTAACCTGCTTTACAAGTCTACTCCAACAGGATACAAAATGATATTTGTCTTCCAAGTTTATCCATATCCATCTGGTTTCAAATACATCGTTCCTCTTTCTTCCACAACAGAGTTTGTTCCATGCAAACGATTCCTAATACCTCCCTCATTTACTTCCCATTGCTGTGAAAGTGTGGGATTGACTCACATACATACGCACACACAGACACACACACATGCACATACTTACTTTTCATTTTGATTTACTTTTGGAGAGATTCTTTAGAGCTTGGAAATTTTCAATGTCTTAGGAGAGTACTGATGGTATGTAGAATGTGCCTTGGAGTACATGAGACAGAGAATATAGGGCTTGCAGCTATAGTCTTAAAAATGTGTAAAGCTACAAACTTAAAGAATATGTGTGAGTCATGGACTATTTAAAAAGTACACTACCAAGTACACCCTTTATTCTTGTCATGTCAGCTGGTCTTACTTCATACCTGCTACTCCAAGAAAAATGAACTGACACATTTAAACAAGTGAATAAGGTAACAAAAGTCATGAAAGAGCGGAGCCAAGAAAAACAGTAGATATGCTGCCTGCATACGATCTCTTACTTGGACAGATCTGAACTTTTTTCGGTGTCAGGCAGTCTTAGATTTGTGACCAAAGTGTATTCTCCAAACAAATCTGTCAGAGTTTGAAAACAGCCTTTAGCGAGGGAATGAACAGCAACTATAAGCAATGCAGTTTCTTGAAAATATATTCCTCACTAGGACAGCTCACAGTAATGTTTCTCTATTTGTTTTCCACTGTTATTCAGAATGTTATCCAGACTAAAGGATTTGAAAGGTCCTGCTGATGACTGGGCCCAAATAACTAAAATACATACATCTCCTATAAGTCTTAGGCTCAGTTGCCTGCCTTCCAAGCATTTCATTCCTACCTTCAATATGATAAGTTTTTTGTCTTCCTGCTTCCGAATTGCTAAAGTGGGCACATCAAATAATTTAATTGCATCATATTTGCACACACAAATATTCCTTTTTGGAAATATTTGAGGAAATTTCTCTTTTGTACTCCTACATGGCACTGCATTGAATGCATAATTTAGTACTTATTTTCAGAACAAATAGCCTGGAAAAATTGCATGCACAATTGATAGTAATTTGAGTGTGCAACCTGAGGTTGGAGCTTATTAACATATTCATTCTGCCTAAGCTCTGTGTGCAAACTCAAATCATGATGTCTCTTAACAAAAATTGCACCAGGCAGCAGAAACAGCATGAACATCAGATCAGTGCATTGTACAACTCAGAATGAAACAGAATGAAGGAAAAGAACACAGTGAAGTGTAGACAATTATTTAAATTCACCATAAAACAAAACCAAAGGCTTTTAAAGATACTTTATGAAAAACAGATTTTATTATCATGATAAAAAAATATTTCATAATTCTGCAAAAAAACTTCTAATGGATCTCTCTGAAGCTTTCACAGCAGAAAAAGCCTAGCAACAGTAGAAAAAACTTAGTTAATAAAATGAACTCCTGCAGTGTTATTTATTTATTTAAATAAATGAAGTTGTTGATTGGTCACAGCACCTTTAGGCTGCTGGTCTTTAAAAAAGTCTATGTTTCCCTATGTCACGAGTTCATCGTGCAAATTTGGGCACCCTTTAATATTAAACTTATAGTATTTATCCAAATACTATATAATTCTGCTTCCTGACTGTTGGTGAACTAAGACCTAAATCATCATACAGAAAGAAAAATCATAATTGCTTTTTTCCTCTACAAGAAACCATGACTGTAGAAATATAATAATGGACATCCTAATATAACATTGGCATACATGCATGGAATCAGAAAAGAGATCTGTCATACAGAAGAGAATTCCTCAGACAGCCACTTGTCTTGTGTGAGGGCAATGGCATCATACAATTTTCTTAATTGCTATCTATGAAATAAAGAGAGCATGGCAACAGAACATACATATGCAAAAAAGAATATAGTAACATTTACAGAATGTTCTCTGTGTGCTGACACAAGTATATAGACAAAACCATAAAATCTTACACAAATAAATGACAAATCAAGGAAACTGCTAAAAGTATAAATTCACCATGAACCAAGGTTATCTATTTAATAGTACAGTTTCAGCATTGATGCATTACATAAGAGGATTTGACAAGGTTACAATTTGTACTACTAATGGAAATTCTTTTCAAGAATTAACCTTTAGGCTAAAAGAATGACAGATATTCAAATATTCTCAAATGAGTATTTGAATTGAAAATTTCTATTCATTTTTGCTCCCCAACAGAACTTCCATCCTGCATTGCAGTGTGTCATACACACAATTGAATTCTTAACAGCTGCCATTCAAGGGAGATGCAGAGGACCATTTGAAAGTAATATTTTGCTCTGTGTGACATCTCATTTTTTTCTTCTCAGAAATCATAATTTTTTTACACATCTAGTAGTCCTCCTAACAGGAAACCAGCTCTGCCTGTCATTTTGATTGGGGAGGAACCTTGTTTTCCAGGTCACTGGCTTGAATTCTGGAAACAAGATATTCATGAGGGACCTGCATGGGGAATTTACATCTCAGTGCAGAGTTTTCCTCTCCATTTGTCAACATACGAGGTCAGTGAGCTGCTCTCTTGTCAGGGGGAAGATAATGGCTGCTGCATTGCCTCCCACTTATTACACACTCAGTGCATCTGACCTTCATGTGAGACCCCCAAAGCATTCTGATTTTTGGCTCTCCTCATAACCTAACTCAAGCCCCTTTTCCCACGAACCTACAATCTGTGACTTTTGGAAACCCTCTTCTGTCTTCAATCATGCTTTAACACGAGTCCTATTGCTGCACATTCCTTTATTTCACAAAAGTATACAATGTTTCCATTTATTGTTACAAAATATATATATTTATTTATTGTTATTTTGGTGAAGAGACAGAGTGTCACTACGGTAAGAACTGTAACATACTCATTATTTGCTAACACTAACAACTTTCTTTAAGCACTATTAGATTACATCATTACATTACTTGTACCTCCACCTATTTCTCTCAACCCTTTACAATTTAAAAAAAAGATAATAGCCCACGCTTTTAATCTGAGCTCCTGAATTTAGAGAAAAAACCCAAACCAACAAAATAACCTATGTACTGACAAATTTAAATCTGTCACCCTCATATAATCTGTTATGCTATCAGGTATTAAGTGCTTCACACATTAAATATACAGCAAAGGCAGTGGCTAAAAATATGCATACTGAACTTTGATTTTACTAAGGCTAGATCTAAAACACACTGAAGTAAAAAAAAACATAAGACTGACCACAAGGCTGCCATTTCATATCGCTTTGCTTTGCTGACCCTTAATTCGTAGATATTTTTACCATATTATGTGAGCTGTCATGTTACCTGTACAATAACAATGAAGACTATATGACAAATACCATGAAAATGTCATGTCATGGTGCCACAAATGTACATTTAAGATTCAAATATCTCTACCGTATAAAAGAGACCCCTTAAGGAGAAACTGGCTTGTGTACATATGCAAATTAGCTAGTGATATAGTGGTTCTGGAGTAAAATCAAGTAAGTCTTCTTATACTGAGACTTGAGAGATTTTTATTGAGAACAAACTAATTTTCTTGTGTTCAAAATTTTATTTAAAAATACAGACTTGATTGCCTCTTTATTCTAGTCAATATTGTTTCCCACTATATATGACATTTGTGTCATTCACTGAAAAATGTTATGGTTAAGCAATTCATTTCATGCCAGTGCTCTGCTCCAGCACTCTGTCAAAAGCTCCACACATTCTTAGCATGAATGACTCTCCAATTAGTCTGTCTTCAAAGTAAATTGTCCCATATACTGCAGAAAAAAAAAAGATTTTAAATAATAAATAGGAAGCAACAACTGAGGAAATGAAGGTGAATAATAAGTGTGGGGGTAGTTGACTTGTACACACAACTTTTCCTCTAACTCTTAGCTTTATAATGAGAACATTCAGACACCTAAGCCCAAATTAAATCAATGAATGAATAAATAACTACTGCTATTCCTGCTACCAAGATTTTATAATTTTTCTATTCATTTTAAGAGCTCAGTCTCTTCTCCACAGCTATCTATAGGGAAATTGCCTTTTAGTAATTGTTGCACTGAATGTTATCTAAGTCAGAAAACTGCACCAGAGAGGTCACTGGTCTGTGATGCTGTGAGGATGCTTCTGTATGAGTAAAAAAACCATTTCAGAAAACAACAAAAAGCAGTTGTATCCTAAAAAGCAAGAACAGACGCATAGTTCACATTCAAAATCCTGTGGCCTGCTTTACAATCTGATTTGACTTATCTAGTCGGGGACAAGAGTTGAGTACAAAGATTCAATATAGGACTGGGCTCCAGGAAAATTTGGGAATGATATTGAAAAAATATGGCACACAATCCCATCTCTGATTCATGGCTGAGTTTAAAAATCTAAATCCCCACAACTGTGGATGAGAAAACTTTAGTCACAGTCAAATTGTATACATTTCTTAGATTTACTATCAGTTGTTCAATTCACAGAAATGTTTTTGAATTTGAATACTTTTTAAACTTAGTGACAGGAATCTGAAGAGTGCATGGTATTTATATTTTCAAAGAACGTATGAGTATCCATACTTTAAGAGACCATATATCCATACTATAAGAGATCCACAATATAAGAGACAAAATTTCACTGAAGAGAAATAGGTCTATCTGGGAAAAAATTACCAAACACTATACTAAGATTTCAATAACAAATACAGTGTAACTTTGTAAGTCAGTATAAAAACAAGATTGCTGTTTTGCATTTGAGAATATCAGTTCACTGCTTTATTTTCTTGCAATTATTTGAAAATAATCTGGATAACTTTACAATCAAGGTATTTCCTCTTGGCTCCCTGGTATACACCAGGCTGCCTGAGGAGATGATAGACATCCTAAGGTGTCCACAGCATAATCAGTCTGAAGAGCCTCCAGTATTAAAATTCTAACTAATGATAATCAAAAAGAAACAAAAACAATAACAAGGTTGTGTAAAAAAGCCAGCAGATAAAAGGGTTACATCTGATTTAATAGAGCAGGTAGATGACTTGTCTATATGCTGCTAATATGTTTCCCCAAGGTATGGGACTTTTACGTGAGACAAAGAGATTTCCCAGCTGTTCCTACTGCAGAACTGACTGAACTGTGCTCAGAGAAGACACTTGTGATTATTCAGTAAAAACTGTTCATGCAGACGTAGAAGTAATCACATAGGACAGCATTTTGTACATCCCTAAGATAGTTAGATGTTTTATATGTATTTTATAGTAGTCAGGAGAGACAAATCGTGCATATGCTGTAGTGGACACGCAGGATCACAGGCCAGAGAGGTTTAAGAACTGATCAGAAACCAGTTTTGGGAATACGATCTGATCCATTTGAAGACTCTTGCTTTGGAGATGCTCTTCACCATCTGGTACAAAAACAACCATTTTTTCTGTCTGAGATATTTCATTCCCCGTGCAATCATTTTTTCTATGCCAAGATGAGAATATTTTAACAAGCAGTGTCTGGATCTTTGCACAACAGCAGACATGACTGGCAATAGTCCTGCTTCAAAGTGAAAAAAAAATTATAATAATCTAGATAACGAAGCATGAGCTAGACAACATGATAGGAAGTTGCAGCAGACTTTGTAAGTCCTGTGTTTCAGTAAAATATAACCTGATGGAAGGAAAAAAATGGTTAGACAAGAGAGATCCCTTTTTTTATCTGACAGTTCTGTCTCTGTGTCTTTCTTTAACACAGACCTGCAAATTTCAGACCAACGTTGGAAAGCATCATTGTTACAAATACAACTTTTCTGAAAGTGTTTTTCACACTAAGGAAGGGTTCAAACCATCCTCTTAAATTTTTTTTTAAATTTCTAATTGAAATTAGATTCTCATCTTAGAAGTGATAAGAGAATTATTATTGCCCTGATGGCTGGCTGACCATACAATGCCCAACAAATGTCAGAAAGAACATTGTCTGTAAAAATGGAGCAGGCATAGAATGCATATACTTTGTTTCCTGTTGTTTAGCTCAATATTTTGGGACATAAAGCACTGAATTTACATATGGATCTGTTATGCCCCAGACACAAATACACACCTCTTTTAAAGCCTCTTCTGTGCCATAACTTAATAGGGAATTAGACAGTTGTCCAGACACACATGATAGCCACATTTATACTTCTGCATTACTTAGGAGGAAGACACCAATGCCTTTGTCACTTACCTCAGCTGGGCTTTAGTCAGTTATGTTTCTTATTATGATAGCCAAAGCACATTTATGTAACCACCATATTTTCCAAACACCAAGATGAAACTTGTCTCAAAAAGAGCAAAAGTTCCTTTGTCGTTGGATGTCTTAAAAAAGCTGGGAATGGTTACCACTATGCTTCCCATGGTGCTACAAAACTGGACCAAAAAAAATCCAAACCTAGGATTTCTGTAAAATGAAATGTTTTCCTTCATGCTTTCAGACATTAAGAGATCCATAATAACATGCAGAATAAGTACTGACAGTAAATAAAATGTAAGTGAAAAATACAATGCATATGAAAAGTACGATTCTTATTATTTGTTTATTATTTGCAATAAAACTTCTGTGGCCAGCACAACTGCACACATAAGAGCTTCAGAGCCTGATCTGGCACTACAGAAGTTTGTTCCTATAATGGATACATACATTGGAGTACAAAAATAATTTGTGAGTTAGAACATGAAAAGCAAGAAAGATTAGTCAAAACCACTGAGGAATTAAACATAGGAAGCCTGCACAATACACGTAAGCATACATTATTGATAACTAATAAATTATTCCACTTTGGGGAGAAAGGAGAAGAAATGGAATGAAATAAAATGAGTTAATATTATGCATATGATAATATTTTTGGGAATTTTTTTCTATTTCATCGTGTGATTCACACTATGATTATAGAGTGTTACATTGCAAAACTAAAAATAAAAAATCTCTTTTTCAGGAATCACTTACTTTAAGTGATTAACATGAAAAAAAAAAATGCTGTTGCAAAAACAAGTATTTTTTTCTCCTTTTCTCTGTCCCAGAAACAAATTAAGAGTAACTTCTCCATACTATTCTCAAGTGGCTTTTAGAGCTCTGCAGACAACTCAACATATTAATGGTTTGATATTTATAAGGTCATTCTACCAAAGGATCGGCAAGATAAATAGAATATGAAATGCAAAAATCTTCTCCAGCAAAACCCTAAGTCTCCCATGCATCTTATAGCTTTATGCATTAATGCATTTTTAATACACCTCTTTCCTTTTGTGATTAGACTTGTCAGAACTGGAGCTCCAAGATCACTAACAACTCAGTAGGCCTGCGACAGTTTTCCAGAAAAAATCCTCCATGTAGAAACCTGCTAGCTAAAGAAAACCCTTTACATTATGGTGACTTATACCCTCTATTTTTATATTTTATCACTGCAGTTCACTAAAGGACTACTTACATATATACAAAAAATAGTAATCTGTTTTTCATCTTCCTAAGCATACTAAACTAAATGAACAGTAGCAGTGAGGGTGTCCCCTGTTTTAACATTCAGCTGTGCTCATGCAGGAATGGAAGCCTTTCTGGTTTTTGGGTAAGACAGTAAGTAAGGATTTACTACCCAGGACTCCTCTTCCTGGGTGGCAATGAAATTGTCCAAACTGGCAACTTGTAGCTATGAAAACTGATCTTCAAGAACATTCTTTCCCTTTTACCATTAGTACGCATATAGATATTATTTTACATGACATTAGGCCATCTTCATATTTTTCAGGACATATCTGGTTGCCCTTAAAATGAAAGTATTTCATTGCCACATCAGTGAAGTCCCTTCTATAAATGCATAGCAAAAGGGTACTCACATCATTTTAGTACTCCTTCTGCAGGGGTGACTAGCACATAAGGAATTGCGCCTTCAAAAAAGGATGACAGAAACAAGTCATGAAATTTATTCCTAAAAGAAAAGCTGGTGCTGAAGCACATACAGAATCATCTTTAGAGGGTAAATCTTTGACTTAGGGATTTGATTTTTCTCCTGTCACATCAGTATTAATCCCTCAAGCAGAGAGAAAAAGGAATTGTTTTATGACAAGTTGTACACTTCTCAGACATTTAGATGGAATTCAGACTCACAGAAAATGCATTATACTATTTGCATCTCTTGTTTTTCTGCTAGGAGGTGTATAAAATACAGAATAAGTTTTTAGTATTTTATGGAGATTGTAACTCATATTTCTACTGTATTGGGCTGGAAGAGGGATTATAAGGAGGGGAAAGGTAGATTAAAATCTTCACAGAATTGATTGATTTCGGTAAGACTAATTTTCAAAAAACTCAGGAATTTCCACCATTCCATTGAGAGTCAATAAAAACATCAGAAAAGAAAATTCATTAACTGGTTTTCTAATTGTGAAAAAACACAAGCTCTTGATGCTTACAAAACACCAACACCATGCTATCTATCCTGAAGAAGGGATCTGTAACATACTCATTTTACTCAAAACTAAATGTGCCACAAATCTGAGGGAAAAGGCTTTCAGTGATAATGGGCTATTTTACTTCAACTTCTAAAACGACAATCCAAATAAATCCACTTATTTTTATGAGTTTAGATAAGATGCTATAGCTTCCTTATACCTTTGCTGTAGTAAAAATGCAGAGTTTCTCTGTATCTTTAAGGAAACTGGCTAATTCTAAAACAGCAGAAGTGAAAATAGATATGGTAAAATCATTAATATGTGAGAAAAACCTGTAGTTACTTGCCAAAGGAGAAAGTGAAGAAATTAGTTCTCAAATATACCTATATAACTTTTACTGGCCATTTGCATTGTCTTTGTGTGCCAGAGATAATTGAACAGTAGGTGCCCACATAAAGAAAAAAAGTGGAAAATTTTGCAGATACAAATCAACATACATTGTCAGAGTTACAGGAATATACCATCCAGGACATCTTGCAAAGAGGCAATCAATTAAATCTGTCCCAGCAGCCCTTGTCATAGAATCAGAGAACATCCTGAGCTGAATGGACCCACAAGGATCAGAGTCCACCTCCTGGCCCTGCACAGCCCCATCCCCAAGAGTCACACCACATATCCAAGAGCATTGTCCTGACGCTTCTTGAACTCTGTCAAGTTGGGTCTGTCACCACTGCCCTGGGCAGCCTATTCCAGTGCCCAGCCACCCTGGGGGTTAAGAACCTTTTCTTGATATCCAAGCTAGACCCCCTCTCTGTCCATGCCTATCCACTCAGCTCCCTCCCACCCTGACACAACTTCATGCTCTTCCCTCTGGTCACACTGAGCAGAGATCAGTGTTTGCCCCTCCTCTTCCCCTCACAAGGAAGTTGTAACTGCAGTGAGATCTCCCCTCAGTCTCCTCCAGGCTGAGCAGACTAAGTGACCTAAGCTGCTCCTCACACGGCTTCCCCTCAAGGCCCTTCAACATCTTTGTTGCCCTCTTTTGAATGCTCTGTAATAGGATAGCGTATTTTATATCTCACATTACATTTCTGCCCACATCCTATCGCTCTGTATATTACATGTGTAACCAAGTACGTAATATTTATATCCATTTCCTACAAAGCACCAGTTTATGTTTTCTAAGTCAGAAAACATAAAAACGAAATAAATTTCAGCACAAAATTAAGAGTATAGATTTTTATTCTACAAAGTGTCCCAAGGTCCAAAGTAGTAAAAGGCATAAATATGTGTCCATCGTCAAGCAGCTGATATCTGTCATCAATAAAGTTACATTTAGATGCTCTTATCTATCTGAATTTCAGTCAAGCATTTGCTGCAATGCTGTAAAAGAAATCATTAGCTAAGCAGAAGTAGATGAAAATCAGTACAGAACTCTTGTGAACTATGGAGATGGCATTCAGTTGCACTGAAAGCAGAAATATAGAAGGGGAAATCTCTATAAAAACATGGAAAAATACTGTAATTAACAAAAAAGCTTCCTAGTACTTGATGTGGCTTCATTTGAAATTTTGAGGAAATTCTAGTCACTCAGACTGGGAGGTGGGGAAGGAGGAAGGCGTACTAAAAAAAAGTAGCGAAGCAGCAAAGGAATATCTGCTCAAAGCAGAGAGAGGTGGTAAACTACTGTAGTTCAGTCTAGCGGAATGAAAATTAGGAAAACCTTGATTATTAGTAAGCTCCAGGGAGAAGAAATTACTAATCTGAAATGGTAGTATATTCTAGAAAAAAAAAAAAAATTAAGACAGGAAATTTAGCAAGACCTTGCAGTAGTATGAGATCAGAGCGAAGTGACCGAAAGGGCCACTTCCAGTCTGGAGTCCCATGCCACATAGGAGAACAACATCCTGTGAACTGTGATAACAAAAGACGTAAAGGTATTCAATTTTTATTTTGGGAAATGTACTGAATTAGGCTGAGATAAGAAGAGAAATAGTTTCCCATTTCTGATATTTAAAAGCGAGAAAGAGATAAAATATGCTAAAAATGCTTGTCAATTTTTTAATTCTTTACTACCTGGCTTTTCAATATTTACAGCATTTAGATGTCTAGTGTTACAGTCATCTCATAAGTCTGTATATACAATGTCTTCACCTTCATGCATAAGTAAACATGGTTCGTATTTTTGGGGATATAGACAAACAAAGATATACTAAGTTTGCCAATCATTTTATACTGGGAGGAGCTTTTGACTCCCTTGAAGTCAGAGGCCCCACAGAGAGACTTCGACGAATCAGAGGGCTATGAAATCACCAACCATATGAAAGCTAACATGAGCAAGTGCTAGATTCTGCACCTGGGGTGGGACAACCCTGGATGCACAGACAGACTGGGAATGAGAGGCTGCAGAGCAGTGCCATGGGAAGGGCCCTGGGGATCCTGGTCGATGGCAAGTTGGCCATGAGTCAGCAGTGCCCTGGCAGCCAGGAGGGCCAACCCTGTCCTGGGGGCATCAGGCACAGCATGGCCAGCCGGGCAAGGGAGGGGATTGTCCTGCTCTGCTCTGCTGTGCACTGGGGCAGCCTCACCTCCAGTGCTGGGGGCAGTTTGGGTGCCACAATATAAAAAAGACATTAAACTACTAGAGAGCATCCAAAGGAGGGCCATGAGGATCTTGAAGGGCCTTGAGGGGAAGCTGTATGAGGAGCAGCTGAGGTCACTTGGTCTGTTCAGCCTGCAGAAGAGGCAACTGAAGGGAGACCTCACTGCAGTCTGCAACTTCCTTGTGAGGGGAGGAGGAGGGGCAGGCACTGATTTCTTCTCTGTGGCGACAGTGACAGAAACCAATGGGAGAGCATGAAGCTGTGTCAGGGAGGGAGGGAGCTGAGTGGACGGGCATGGACGGAGAGGGGGTCTAGCTTGGATATCAAGAAAAGGTTCTTCACCCCCAGGGTGGTTGGGCACTGGAACAGCTCTCCGGGGAAGTGGTCACAGCACCAACCTGACAGAGTTCAAGTATTTGGATATCACTCTCAGGCATGCGTTATTCTTGGGTGTCCTGTGAAAGACCAGGAGTTGGACTCAATGATACTTGTGGGTGCCTTCCAAATCAGGATATTCTGTGATTCTATGAAACCAACTAGTCTGCATTTTTACAGGTGGAGTAAACATCTGTATAATGGAACAAAACCAGAAAACTAGTGAATTTGGAAGTAGACATTGTTCCACATTTTCTAACTCCACTTACTCTATTTTACAACTGCAAAATTCTTTTTCTGATACGCAAATTATACATGTGCATAAAAATGAGTCCTGAAATATTTATATTAATGGCATCTGACATGGTTGCATGAGAAGTGTTGATAATTTCTTGCCAACAATAATTAGTAACAATTACTGAAAAATTACTATATCTGTTACCAAAAAAAAGAAGTGGAAATTTTCAGTTTTACTGGGACTAAGCTTCCTTGCTAGCTGTTTTATCATTTTTATACCATCTTTACTCCTGTTGTGATAATTTAGAACTTGTCAGAGCTTTGTCATTCAAAGCAGAGTTTTTTTCGATCATCTTTTAGCTTCAAACAAAACCTCATAAATCTTTTTTTCTTGAAATAGAATAACTATAGAAATAGTGACTTTGGAGAAAATCAAGTGATAAAGTGAGATTATTTGCACAGCTTGCTTTAGTTTAGTGCTAAAGTGATTAGTCTGTATTGAGACTAAAATGTCACCAACACTTCATTATTAAAAAAAAAAAGTACAAAATAAAAAAATAAGAAACCTACTCTGAACCACAAAATTCTGCCTCTTCTCAAATTATCACAGTGGGGTAAATTGACTCCTTCCCCACAGCTAGCAGGACACCTTTAGTCAATTTTTTACAGGGAGAGAAAAAAAGCAGCATGCGCTCACACACACACGCACATATTCTTAAAAGTGTAAGTTTGTGATGGTGAGAGACTTCATAACACATTACTAGTCTCATGAGCCACTGAGTCCTGGGGATTGGTAAATGGACTCTGAAGCCTTTCACTACTAAATTCATGTTCGAAGTAGCTTTTGTTCCTCAGGACAAGACATCTTACCATCCAATGACTGTGTGGTCAACTGTGTGAAATGCATTGGTGGCCTCAGTTCAGATCCTAGTGGACAAGTAATTACTGCTGCTGCTGACCTGCAGGCTCTTTTTCACTCCGTTACACAGGTACAAATGAGTAACTCCAAGTGAATTGAACTAGTGTAAATGCAATTAGATTCAGTCTCTTTAGTGGCCTGTTGCCAGCCTGCGTGCTAAGCTTCAGTTATGTCAACATAACCATCTCCCATGTTAAGCAAAGCCAGACTTAAGCAGGGACATCCACAGCATTATGCAGAATTTACACTACTTGCAATCTCACTATGGAGCTACATTATAATTTAGGAAAAGTCTTCACAGTCTACAATATTTAATGAGGATGATGGTGATTAGCATTACCTGTTAAGTAAGAAGGATTTAATGCAATCTAAGTTATGTATTCTGTATTCAGAATTCAGAAGACTGTAACAGGCTATGAACCTTCACTGTGAAAAAATCAACATCTTAATTCAGATATTGTTCAGATACTGTTTATGAGATTAAAAATACTTCTAAAATAACAGAGAAAAAGTGACATCAGATCTATTTTTGTAATATTTTTTGTCCCTTGACTATGCATGAATTTTGTCACTAGAACATGCATGAATAAATACACACCCATATAAATATAGTTTGAAATATACTGTCTTCCTGAATAGACATGGATTCATGTAGCTTTTGAAATTATACCTTTAGCACTTTCATAAAGCAAAATTAATTTCTTACCTATCAAAACATTCAATGTAATTAGGAAAAGCTACTTAATTAATTTAATTGGAGCCAATCCAATGAATTACAAAACATGCAATGCAAAGTAAAAAATATAAATCAAGCAAGATTCTCTTATCTTCCTAACTCCAGAAGCCACTGGTGTAAACACAAATAGGGTATTCATAAGTAATCTGAATGGGAAGTTCCTGGCAGAAGGAATTTTCCAGTTATTGTGTTCAAATTTGTCAAAAACAAATAAACAGCTATCAGAAGAAGCCTGGGGATAAGAAACCAGTCCTGAGTCAACAGTCGGGAACCTGGATTCAAATATTTTCTCTCTTTAATGAAAATCATATACCTGAATCTATGCTCCCCTTGCAAAATGAAAACAAATATTAGGCTATTCATTTGTGAAACTCAATTTCCTCCTGTTGGTACTACTCTCTTTCCAGAAATCAGGTGAAAGAATGGGGAATCAGAGCTTAGTCTCCCAAGGACAGGTAAGAACATGAATCACTGCTGGTGTAATTCCTGCATTCATGTTTATTTTGCACCGCACTCTACCTCTCTCTTTTTCAGCTACCAATCCCAACATTTTGTAAGGTTTCCAACTTGCCCATTGGCTCCACAACATGTTCAGGGGATGAGAAAGTGTGTTCTCCTTGCCTGCCACAAAAGGTAAAGAGAGATTTGGCCACAGGTACACAAGCTGCAATATCAAGGAGGTGAATGTGCTAACAACACAGTGAGTGCCTTCAGTGTCTTTGTTAATAGAGGTTTAAGACTCTACATTTTTTGAATGTAGTTCTCTGTGGTTTAATTACTACTATCATTATTATAGATACAGTAGTAATTATCACGTCTTAATGTCTCATCATGTTTTGATCAATTCACATAAAAGTTTACTGTAAATATATGGTTAGGTAACATTAAAGAAAACATGTAATTATGGAATATATAATCAAATACCTTCTAAACAGTTTTATATTTTCCAACAATTAAATGCTTTTAAAAAACCTAATTAAATGGTTTTTAATAGGCAATATTTAGATTTGAAGCAATGAATATATAAAGCTTTATTTGTTGACCTCAAATTACTTTACTCCAGTTATATTGATAACATCTAGGTTTCTCAAAAACCTGCTGGCACAAAATCTTTTCAGCTTTATTAATGATTCAGATGGCAGTTTCTGAAGAGACAAGTTCCCACAGAGAAGGAGCACTTGATTAATGACCTGGAAACACTTTTCCTTTTCAGCTGATTAAATAAAATTGACTGGATTTTTACATTTTTATAATAAAATGACCCGCAGGGCTGAGATGACACAGTGAAAGCAGCATGTTCACTCTTCAACAGATTTTTATTTTGTCACTTGTAAAAATGAAAGGGCTAACCACCCAAGCAGAAAAATGCACTTTATCACTGTCCACTGCCGACATGCTGACAATTGCTGCATACAAATACAAAAACATGGAGGAAACTAGGCTGTGTTTACACTCAGCCTGATTTTGTCTAATGATGACAAAAGGTCTATGACTTCTCGGGGTTGGAGTGATACTATTTAATTATTATGCAAAATAGATTTATAAAAACACCACTGGCAATCATAAAAGGCTTTATAATATGGTCACTTAGAAGTGATACCAAATATCTTTCCAGAAATTTACATATAACAAGAACTTTAGTTTTATGACGCAAGATGGTAGCTATTGTTAAAGACAAATTAAAATCTAATGCAGTTTCTAGCTAAAATAATTGGAGAGATTGCACTAGCCATCACAGAATACAACCCAAATATTATTCACAACAGTTAAAAGTAACAGAAGAAACACGTTGTCTCCAAGCAAACACACTTGCACTCACAAGGGCATATAAGGCTGTTATATGCCAAGCCATAGCAGTAGCTGCTTTGCCTAGGCTGCCTGAGTACAGCTCGTCTTAAGACTCCTATTCATGTCTTCTGGGGTTTTTTTGTTTTGTTGTTTCTTTCCTTGACCCTGCCCTTTTCATACAACAAGCCTGATAAAACAATCAATCATTTCAGTCTGAGTAAGTAATCAAAAGTGTTTTGTGCTCTCTTAAAAGATGTTTGTTTGTCTTCCTAGAATTAAACTGTGTCAATATCAGTAATCCCTTGTGGGCTCAGTGGGCTGATATAAAAGATCTATATCTCATATGAAATCTTGTATTAAATATATCCTCTTGAAAACAGAGCCACCTTATCCTGACTACTGGGAACAGCCCATGGTTGACCCTAATAGTGTAATCAAATCCAAATATTGGCCAAGAGTTTTAAATGGACTGAGGCAAATGCACAGCAATAAGTGTGGCAATTTTTCAACACAGTTAGTTATCATATCTCTGAACCTTGACACAGCACTGGGCATGGAGTTACAACTAAGACAATGCAAAAAATATACAGTGTTTCCAAACCTACCCAGAACTGCCTGCATTATTGTGCACATGCAGTTTGTGTGTAGCTTTTTTCTTGAGTTACATATTAAGTGTAAAGAATGTAATGGTCTCTTTTCAAAATTGTCACTCCTAAAGAAAGTATATCAGTCATCTTCTACTCTCTTCTGTATCTGAATGTCAGAGATGCTTACAGTCTTTGAACCTGCAAAAGAGGAAGATGCACAGTTTTAACAGTGTCAACTTTTCATTTTTGAGTTGGAACACTACTATAATGTCTTACAATTCACTGGTTAACTGTAGCACATAAAAGTGTGGGTAAAAATACTGATGTTTCTGCACTTTCCACATGGGTGGTGTTGTGAACTTAGACAAGGCAATTGGTAGAACCAGTGCACTCATAATAATGCTGCCAGGAGTAGCATAATTAAAACGGTTTTTGACATCTATTCATTAAGACCTAGGACTTCTAACATATGTGTCACTTTTGCACAGGGACTATTTCCATCTTAAAGACAATAATTCCAGTATTTTGTAAAATGGTGTTTCTACTTTTTTGATTTTTAAACAGATATGAGAATAGCCGCTCTGGCAATGACTTGACCTAGTCTGCTTCTGTTTCAACAAGAAAGTTCTGATGTGAGTGTAATGAAACATAAGATACAGGTACAGATATAGATGTACAAGATTAAAGTAACCTTGACTGATATTTTTTAGTAACGTTTACCCTGTTTGAAATACAAAGCTTGGATAAACCAATTTTTGAAAGGTCACAAAGGTTATACTATCTTTAAAAAAATCTCCATCAAAATAAAATTACAAATAATGTAAAGAAGGAGAAGCTGAAGTGTTGGTTCTATTAAGCCTGGAGAAATGGGCATTAGCACATATTTAAATTAAGTCAGAATAATAGAATTCACATCTGCTAGACCCTTTCCCATCCATCCACACTGGCAACCATACTCATGAATAAAAGGAAGCAAAACCAGTGGGGACATAAAAAGAATAAACATTCGTCAAGTAGCTTATTTTTCATTATAAATTAAAACAACCATAGTAATACTGGGGAAAATAGTGCTCGAATATACTTAGCTTCCCACAGAATTACTCCTCACTCTTTAGGGTGAGGAGAACCCTAAACAGGATAAACCAGACACAATGTCAGGTTGGATGTGAAATGACAAAGAGGGGCAGCAATCTACCACAGACATGTACTGCTGTTGCATCAACCCATATATTCCCACTCTTGTTCTTTGGTAATGATTAGCCAATAGAAAGGCATTGAGGCAGGAGGAGAAAAATGAGCTTTAACTAAAGCCTCTGATGAACACAGAGGAAGAAATAATTCTTTGGAAGTACAGACTTCCAAAAATAAGGGGCACTGGTTAAGTGTTGTTTCTGTGTACAAACCACATCCTACTGACGGAAAGTACTGCGGAAGGTTCCTCACCTGTAGGTGCATGGCAAGGGACCCCAACCATGGAAACTCAGTCTTGCAAGATCAAAATATAGGGTTTGATATTTGCATACTGTGAGTACAAACCGTGATCCTTTATTTCCCTTAGAAACCAGAGAAGAGATAATTGTTAATTTAATCAAATGGAGGAAAACAAGGCATTGCACTTGGCATGAATAATCACTTGCACAAGAGCAGACTGTGAAATAATTGGCTGGATATCAGATCTGCAGAAAAGGATTTAATAGTTAATGTGAGTCAACAGTTTCATGGCACTGCTAGAAAGGCAAACCTTTCTGTGATAAACAGGAACTATGTGACCTTCGATGTCCCTTTCAACTCAAACCATTCAATGTGGCCTTTAACAAAAGGAGTGTATTTTGGCATTCAGGTTTGCCATGTCAAGAGAAACATGCTCAAATGGAAAAAAATCTAGAGAACGGCATCATGAATGATCAGAGACCTGGTAAAATGGTCTTGTAAGGAAAGACTGAAAGAATAAGACTGTTTAGTCTGAAAAATAAAAAGACTGTGACATAATGCTTTTTGAATTTTTAAAAATATTCCATAGTTGCTGCAAACAAGAATAATTTATTCCTCATGCCTGGGGCAGACAAGGTGCAGGGAGAAATTTAGGCTGACTATTGGGAAATATTTTCTAACCATGAAATTAGCAAAGCAAATGGATGAATTGTCTGGGAAGATACTGACATCTCCTCTATAAGCGAGGAGACTCTTTAAGAAAAAATTAAACAAAAGTCCAATTTTAGTATTAGACTAAAATAATGAATACTATTCCAATGTTATATCAAAGGGGACACTTATCTATCTGATTTTTGGAATAAAACCTAGTCGGGTAGAGCTTTTGGTTGCCTTAGGAGTAAGTCTGATTTTGCAGTGATTTAAAAAATGTTAAGATTAATAGCACACAGCCAATATTTTTAACAGGATGAAACAAAATTTTAAGCTTATCTATATTTACCCTTCTTAGTCCAAAAGGCTTTGTTAATTAAGAAAAGTGTTTCCCAAATAAAATCACATATTCACAAAATAACAGAATGACAGAATGTGTCTGGTTGGAAGGGCCCCCTGTGGGACCATGGTGGATCATCCGGTCCAAACTCCCTGCTCAGGCAGGGTCATCCCAGAGCACATGGCACAGGATTGTGTCCAAATGGTTCTTCAACATCTCCAGTGAGGGAGACTCCACAACATCTCTGGCTAATTTGTTCCAGTGCATGGTCACCCACACAGTAAAGAAATTCTTCCCCACATTCAGGTGGAATTTCCCGTGCATCAGTTTCTCCTTTTGCCTCTTGTCCTATTGCTCAGCACCACCAAGCAGAGCCTGGTCCATCCTCTAACCCCTCCCTGCAGACACTGACAGACATGGATGAGGTTCTCTCTCAGTTGACTTTTCCTGAGGCTCAACAGGCCCAGCTCCCTCAGCCTTTCCTTGTCCCTTAATTGTGTTTGTTGCACTAATGAGCCCAGCTCTGGGCACAGCACTCCAGCTGTGGCCTCACCAGGGCTGTGTAGAGAGCAGGGTCAGCTCCCACAATCTGCTGACAGTGATTTCTAATGTCCCCCAGGGTCCTATTGGCCTTCTTGACCAAAAGAGCACATTGCTGTCCCACGGAGAGTTTGTTGTCCAACAGGACACCCAGGTCCTTCTCTGCAGAGCTGCTTTTCAGCAGGTCAGGCCCCAGCTTGTACTGATGCATCTAAAATTTTGAGAAAATCAGAAAATAAAAACGCAATAAGAATCCTAATAGTTTAGATCCATTATTTCTCACCTATGAAATTTTTCTTCTAGTTTTTGTGCCCACCCTTAGTCTTAAAAACACCCAACAGAAATTTTCTCTTATTCAGGCATTCTAATATTGCACATGCCTATATTAATCTACAGGTATTCTGTGGAAACCACAGAAAATTTGGTAATCCAGTTGTCATTTACAAAAAATATTCAATGCAGAGATAATTTCTGGTAATTGTCATCAGCATTTGTGCCAAAACTCCACTCATTCAATGAATACTAATTTAGCCTGTCTAAATTGTCAAGTAATATTTAGGCTGGAACACTTAAAGAGCAATTGAATACATAATTTCAATTGATTTCACATTGCCATTTCACTTTCATCTTTCAAGAGGACACGTGTCTTTGAAATAGATTAGAAGGAATACCATGAAATTTGTTGTCTTATTATTACCTGCAGAATTTCTTTCCAGGAAGTTATTTCAAAAGAATGATAAATACAAAATAGTTTAGAAAGTCTTTGTGATTTTCCTTTTTTTAAAATTAATTTAAAACTTTTAAATGAACAAGGTAATACTTGTTTGAGTGTGAAGAACATTCACAAAATAGAAATCCTATCAAATAATCAAAAGGGAAAAACGAATCCTTTCTGGCCTCAATTTTTTATTCGAGTTTTAGCTTGAGAACTGTTTGGTCATCCATATTTCAGGTTTTAATATTTGACCTATGAATATGTGGGGAGAAATATAAGCTTAATGTGCAAGAAGTTTAGTCTTTCAGCACAGCATTAAACATCAGTTATAAATTCTGTGCAGACTTTGTCCTATGGTTAGGATCACTGTTCCTAGAGTTCATTCTTCTAAAAGAGTTAGACCCATTAAATCATACATATTTTCATTTTCCCAATCAAGTTCACTACTGGTTGCTCCTGGCTGCCTTGTGTAATTGCCACAGCCTAAATCATTATTGAATTGGACACAAAGAATTGTCAACTCAAATGTACTGGGTCTGATTGGTTTATTTGGAATGTGTTCAGACTATCAGATTTTATTTTGTGTATTGACCTCTGTACATATATCTCAATAAATGTTTTGAGAATGAAAAAACCTGGCCAATGTCAGAGGAAATTTTTTACTTCACAATACAATCAAAATACATTCAATGGATGTAATAGAAACATTTTCCTTTTTATATCCCCCATGTTTCATATCTGGACATAAAAGAATGCAGAGCTAAGGCAAAGTATTCTCCTTCAGTGTAGTCCTGCTCCCTTGAGTATTTCATCTCTCTTACCTAGATGTCCATCGTTTCCCCAGGCACTATGCAGAAAGATTAGATAATTCATCAAGAATCAGAAATTTCTCTCCAAATCACAAGTCCAAGATAAGTGAAATGTCTAGCTGTTCCATGATGCTTGATTTATTGTAACACTGGAATGAGAAGTGAGAAGTCAAAAAAATGCAAGGAAAACTAAAAAAGTGTTCTTTATTCTGCAATTTTAAGGAAACTGTGGCAAAAGACAGATGTCTTCAAATATTCAGACACCTTCAAATACAAGAAGAGCTTTCCTGTAGTCTGCTAACTCAGTGTTTTAACAGCCGGCAATCAATTCAAAGCCTCCTAACTCCATATTTGAGTTGTCATGCAGGAGTGTATGACATTTTTAAAAAATTATTTCTTTTTCTGTCAACATAACAGAAAACCCAGTATGAAAACAGTATATGAGTTCATTCAGGACAAATTGGCAAGGACAGTGGAGGATGGCATTGTAAAGGCCACTGTAAGGTTTTTTCATTATAATATGTACAAAGCCGTATCTAACCTCAAATTAAGTCTTTTCTTTTTACTCTCTTATGAAGAAGAGTTTCTCTGTGAGAACCTTCACCTTTAGTTCTATACTTCAAAGTGAATCGTAACTTGGCATCTGGTATTCTTAGCTTTCTAAGCCAAAAAAAAAAAAAAAAACCAATTTTAAAGACTATAAATATCAACCAGGTCATACCTCAAACATAAGCAATAACTCTAAAGATAATTTTGCATGTGAAAGTATGTTTTCAAAACCTCTGAATATGGAACATTTCATCTATGTAGTTGTATAAACAAGGTTATATCGGTCTGGGAGTGCACTGGCTAGCTCTACTCTGCAGTCACATAAATTACTCTTTTGTGGGTTAAGTTTTCCTTATTCGCAAGCAGTAAAACATACAGCACCTACAATTCATCTGTATCTAAGAGTTTCAATTTTTTAATGAACGTTATCTGAGAGAGCTTCCTCTTACATGAAAATACGTATTTTAGTAGGTTAAGATTTTCAGTTTTCAGTTTGTCTTCAACAATAGCTTGCAGTGTAATTATTCCATTGTGCTTCAGTCTTTTCCCTGCATGTTTAACAGAGGTATTTTAAACATTTGACCATGACCAGCCACAACTGTCTTGATCTATCGTGCTAAACAGACTGGACAAACTAATCTGTCTTCCCAAGAGCTTTCTACCAATGGAGTGGTGTCCTCTGGGTTTCTTAGAGGACCATTTTGCTGCCTTCCCATTTTCTTCCCTTCAGCCAATCTCTCAGAGACACTAACTCTAGCTACAGACTCCTGTTTGAAGAGAAATGAATCGGGACACTGCTATTTTCTAAAGTTCCTTGTCATGGACATATGTGACCATTGCCTTAAATGAATCCCCTGGGGAAGAGAGGGCTGTGTTAATTATGCTGTGGGAGATTTGCCTGTGAAAGCAGTGCTAGGAGAGGTAATGCCAACTTACTTTGCAGAAATAGTGTTTCTCTACCTTGCTGTTTTTCAAGAGTCCCTAGGAGCACAGTGTAAAAAGTCACCAAGGGAACATCTGAAGGTTTTTACACCTGAGAGTTTATTTCTCACTAGATTTCTTTGCTTAAGAGAAAAGCCTGAGTTATCATTTATTTTCTAAATAAATGTAACTATATCATGTTCAGTTTTGCCTAAAGATTGAATATTGCTTAAAGAAATTTCCAAGCTATCATGTAAGTATTGCTTGCTAACACACAAGTATTGAGCCTCCTAAAGTCCACTGTTACAGACAAAGCAGTAGGAAAATATGAGAGGAATCTCCCACAGAAGATTTGTTTTATTCAAAACCCTGGCTTTTTGTTAACAGTATGCTACTTCTCTCCTGGGTTTTTTGGACTCCCTTTATTTGACTGGAGGTAAACATCATCAGTTTACTCTGGAGTTATAACAGTATATCTCCTGGTAAATTTATGCAAAAAAAAATGGGAACCACCCACCCTGATATATTAAAATGTAAATTTTCTAAAAAAAAAAGGCAACCCAAACAAAGAAATTTTTAAAAATTGATGCATTTCACTCAGCAAAAAAGAATGCCAGATTTAGTGCAAACCCAGAGTTGATTACCACAAAGATATGCTTTGATTATCTTACCTGATCACAAAAATCATTCAATTCATATTGTAATATCCACTATGAACTGTGCTTCTTACTATAATATCCATATATCAGCACTGTGCTTAAGGAGAATGTAACATATTTTAATTGCTGTTAGGTTCTTCCTCAACCAGATATAAGGCATTGCTCTGTACAGCCAGGCTCATATTTTATCTTAAACTTAGTTTGTATTGCAAACATGTGAGTCAGGAAGTAGCATTCACACATAACCAGTCACATGCAAGTTTCAAATCTGAAATGTGGAGGACAACATCAATACTAGTACCTCTGAAGTCAGAAATATGTCCTCACAGCACCTTTTAAAGATTGGCTTGGCCAATCCCTTGACCAAATGAACCTCCCTCCCATAGATATTTGTAAACACACCTTGTTACACACAAATGTACATGGAGACAGTCACAATCACAATCCATTAGCATTCCATATTTTAATCTGTTAGACAGTTCTCCTACGTACAAGTATTCTACAAGAAACAATTGCCAAGACTTGTTGTTATGGTAAAGTGAAATAATATCAGACTGTCCTGAGACATTGATCAAAAGGCATGCAGATCATTGCTCTTTCAAAGGAAGTCTATCTCTATCAGCATCAAAATCAGTGGACTGGGAAATTTTCAATGTCTAAATGATGTTTATAGTTTTGCTGTTGTGTTTCTATTCAGTGATACAACCCATGTGGCTTCCTTTTTGCATGTCTCTGATATCTGCTGTTCAGCTGAACAAGTAAATGAAAAATCATCTGATACATTTTATTCTCTTTTTTTCCCACTGTTTTGAAAATTTAAGAAATATTACTTTAAACTGCTTTATTTTGCTATGAAATAGTAAGAAAATGCTCATAATTGAGATATCAGCATTTGGCTAGCTTTCTGGCCTTCATTCTTACCACATGCATTCATCTGAGAGGCTGTATTTTGGGCACAGATACACTGGAAAAGGGCAAAGGTTAAGGAGGTGCTATCCTCTCCATACCCATTAGTATTAATTTTTGTAGTATGTCCCTGTATGACATGGTGCTATAGGAGTATTTATTTTCCTTCTCTCCCTTCCTATTAATTCAGGTGGGAAGATAGGCAGTAGATTACTGACTAATAGCAAAGTTACTTTTTACTTTTTCTCTGATTTTGTTTTTTTTTTGTTTGTTTTTTGGGTTTTTTTGTTTCTTTTGGGGTTTTTTTGGTTTTTTTGGGGTTTTTTTGTTTGGTTTTTTGGTGGCTTTTTTTGTTTGTTTGGGGTTTTTTTGGGTTTTTTTTTTTTGTTTTTTGTTTAGGCTGCACAGAATCATAAAATCACAGATTAGTTTGTATTGGAAGGGACCTGGAAAGACCATCCAGTCCAACTCCCTTGCAAAGAGCAGGGACATCTTCAATTGGATCAGCTGCTCTGGGCCTTGTCCTGACGTTGAATTTTTCAGGGATAAGACATCCATCACCTCTCTGGGCAACCTATTCCATTGTTTCACCACAGTCATCGTAAAGACCTCCTCTCTTGTATTTAGTATGAACCTACCACTGTTTAGATTAAAAATATAGGGTTTAAACTTATTTTAATACATTTAAATTTTCATAAGTTTAGTAAGTTTAAAAGCATGAGGGACTACAAGTACTTTTAGCTGAGTGTACACCTGATTCATATCTTTTTGACTGGTCTAGATGCAATCTCGTTTTAAGCATACAATAAAACTAATTTAAATTTAGTCCAAAGAATTATTCCTGAGGCCAGTTGAAGCCCATGAAGTACACATAAGGATATATGCAGGCGGTAAATCGTCCAAGTGGAACTACTGAGGAGATTTCCTTTCTGGAGTGCTTGGTCTTTTTACAGTAGATGCCCAGTAATTTGATTGTCTGCCTCAACAGTCCAAGGTCATAAATTTTGGTTTTGCCAAAATTCCTGGAAGCTAACACATTTCACCAGAGCAAGGACATGAGGTTCAAGCACAGAAAACTCTATCACAGGCATAGCACCATATTCTGAAAGGGAAACAGCAGAAGAGGGTGGAACTGGTCATTTATCAAAATATCTATTTGTCTTATTAGATTTCTTATCAGCATGATACTGAAACCCCTCTAATGCAAAGTAGTCTATGTTTGTGAATTATGGATAATGTGGTCTAATTATTTATATAGACAGTCCATATTGCTGATCATTGCAATAGCTGGGTCTCCAGAATAATTTACTTACATTAATCTTCAACTGAATATATATAAAACAAGCCCTATCTGCTTTGACAAGCCAGCTAAGTTTGCTCTTATCCATTTATTCAATATCCAGTCTCCTGGGCAAAGCAATACTGAGAAATAAAAATGGTGAAGCAGGAAGAAAAGAGTCTAAACATGTGTCAATATGTTCCCTGGGAGAGAACAGAAAAGTATCACTTTAACTTACTGTTTTCCATCTCAGTCATAGAGTGTTGACCACCTTCAGATTGCTTTAATACACAGTAAACATTCACAGACATTCTTTCGGCAGAACACCTCTGACTTTGGGAGTATTACAAGTAGGTGACAGCTATGAGTTGTCTCAGCCCTCCGTGCAATATATTAGAGATTGCTTGGCATCCATGAGTTCCAAGCAGCAATTTGTATTCTCATCTTTAAAGAATTCTTGAATATTGCTTTGAAAGAATTCTTGAATATTGCTTTGAAAGAATTCTCATGCCTGTTGAGAAGGGGTTTGTGCAAATAAATAGCCAATAACTTTGTGTGCACAGTTTTACTGTCAAGATTACAGAAATTCTATGTAATTACTTGTTGTAGTTCATTTGTTAACCTTCAGTGTGTTCCACCAGATTTTTGTCTTAGTTTTAAGGGAGAGAGAACCCACAAATGTAAGATGTCCATGGCCTTTCAGATGCACAGATATCAATATCTATATGAATATAGGGTTCAAACTCATTCACATCCACTTTACCCAGGATGCCTCCACCAATTTACCACTCTATCTGTGGACAGCAAGTGCTTAAAACATATACTGCCATTCTGAAAAATTAGGGATTTGAGCAATTAAGAAAAATTAGTGCTGTAAACCTAACTCATTATTATTGTTTTGACTTGAATAATAACTGAGCTCTCTATTCCTGTTATTGTGATGGAGAAATTAGTCTCACTCATTCTAACCTATTCCTGTTATTGTGAAGGAAAAATTAATCCCACTCATTCTAACCTATTGGACTGTCATACAAGGTTAAAATTTTCAGATAAATAACACAGAAGTGTGAACCAACTTTTGAGAAAAGATTTGGTAGTTGAAAAGTATCTTTTGGATATAAAATAAAAATGGCTCCATGTAAAACAATTTTAAAATATTTTTAAAATCTTCAGTCCCACTTTACAAACAAATATTAGTAATATTATTTTATGTCATGAAGGAAAAAAGTAAATCATTCGATCTATTGCTGGCTGCTTAGGAGCATTCACTATTGGGTAGCCAGTGTCATTTTAAGTAAGAAATATATGTTTATCTGTGAATGCAGAAGGCATTACTTTTCCTTGCTACCTGCAGTAGATTTTTTAGACAGACAGAAGTATTTTTAATAGTGGAAAAACAGGAAAAAAAAATTTTAGCATTTTCATATTAAATAGATGTGGTTATAGAATGGAAATGTACTTGCTAACACAGATTTAATAAGTAAATGAGATGCATATATAAATGCATCTTTAATGAGATGCATATATAAAACCATTGCTCAAATTTGGCTAAAGAGACAATAATGGAGCACTCAGCAAAATATATAGCTGATTTGGAGATTTGTAACTCCTTCAAATTTGGTGAAATATTTCATTCTTTTAATGGAAATTTTCTGAAGCTTTATTATTACAATTGCCCAGTTTTGTATTTTTGGCTATAAGGTTTTCCACATCACTTAGATATTTTAAACTGGGTATTACAATAAAATTTCAATCAGTCCGGTACAGGGAAAATATTGCTACATATGTCAAATCTATTTTTTCATAATTTGATATATTTAGTATCACAGAAAATTAGAAGAATGGATGTATTTGCTATTTTAGGCAAAGTCATAGCTTACAAATGGCTCAGGTCACAGCTGCTTGCAGGGGCAAAGAGTCTCAGACATTATATTTCAACAGCTTACACTCACTGTGAGTCCTGGGTTGTGGCAGCCCACTGGGCT
>VZRM01004628.1:0-13812 GCA_013397955.1 Grantiella picta
AGCCCCGCACAGCTCCTCACAGCCCGCGCATCCCGGCGCTCCTGTGACTGCCGTGGGGACACAGCACCGACCCCTGACTCGACCACTTCTGGCTCCTGTGCGATTGCAGAGGAGATGCCCTGCTCTTTTATATTCGTTAGGGAACGAAATGTGAAACAAAAATTCCTTGTAAATTCTTTCATGCATTAGTTAAATCGCTGATGACTAATTTATTTTTCTCCACAGAGTCTCCAGCAAACATTTTCTGGTTTTCTACTTAAAGATAAAAAGCTTAAAAATATTTTAAAAAGCTGGGGAAGGGCCTGGAACACAGGTCTGATGAGGAGTGGCTGAGAGAATTTAGCCTGGAGGAAAGAAGTCTCATGGGAGACCTTGTTGCTCTCTACAACTACCTTGAAAGAAGGTGTGGTGAGCTGGGGGTCAGCCTCTTCTCCCAGGTAACAAATCAGAGGATAAGAGGAAAAGGACTCAAGTTCCATCAAGGGATGTTTAGATTGGATATTAGGAAACATTTCTTAAGGAAAAGGTGGTCATGCATTGGAACAGGCTGCCCAGGGAAGCGGTGGAGTCACCATCCCATTTACGAGATGTGCAGATGTGGCACTTTGGAACTTGGTTAGTGGAGGACTTGGCAGTGCTGGATTAATTCTTGGACTTGATCTTAGAGGTCTTTTCCAACCTGAGTGATCGTATGAATCTCTGGTTTTGGAAACAAAATAGAAAAAGTTTGGGTTTTCTTTTCACAAGAAAAACTCATTCAGTAAAAATTCCTTCTCAGAAGAACAGCTTCATGTGGGTTGTGCCCCTGTTTATTATAGTGGTCTCAAAAGTGTTTCTTCAGAAGAGATGTTAAACTAGAACTTGTTGTCACAGTGAGTAAACCATTTCTGTGCATCCAGTGCAACTGTTAGCAAAGGGTTCTGCTGGTTGATAACATCCATTTTATGTCAGTTTCTGTAGTGAAGCTACACTGCCTCTCCCAAGAAGTTCACTTCGCTAGTCCTCCCAAACTTAATCTATGCCTTAATCTACAAGATCTTCTTCAACATATGAGAAACGGAAAAGTTCGATCAATTGGCCTCAGAGGACCATTGCCAAGACCCACCTATTCCAACACAGTCTGACACAAGCAACAGGGAAAACTCTGTCTACAAATTTATTTTCTGTATTTTTAATTTTCCTCCTCTTTTCATCAACCCTCCATTTTCAGGTCCCAGGTGAAAACAGCTGCAAGAAATTTACTCTTTCATGTTTTTTTTAAATATATATCTAATAACTTTGTCACTGTTTTCAATACTTTTCCTCTGTCTTGTTATGTCCTAAGCAATAAGTTCAACTGCCCAGGCTGGTGCTCACAGGGAGCTCACTGAAATCACTGCCGCTTTAGCTACATTTTGGGCCATTCCAGCCACTTGTGATCCAGTTTGCAAAGAATAACTGGGACGACTGAGGACACCCTTTTTTGGGAAGTGGCTGAAAAGTGGCTGCAAAGACAGTGAACCTCAGCTACCATGGCAGCCTCTCTGAGGAAGAGCCTACATTGTGGCTGGTTCTTCTTCTGCTTCGTGTCCACATCTTCCGTCCTCTCAAGGGAGCTTCTTCTCAGCTCCCACATCACCTTTCACACTAAGTATGGTGAACAATGAGCCACATTAGGAGGTGTTTTGCCAGAAGACAGAGGTCCTTTGACTCTACTCAGCCCTGTCCAGGACACACCTGGAGTCCTGTGCCAAGCTGTGGGCTCCTCAGTGTAAGAGAGACAGGGACATACTGGAGAAAGTGCACTGGAGGGCCACAAAGATGATTATGGGACAGGAACATCTCTCAGACGAGGAAAGGCTGAGAGAACTGGGACTCTTCAGCCCAAGGAAGAGAAAGCTCAGAGGTACAAACACCTGAAGGGGAGGGTGCATAGAGGACAGATCCAGGCTCTTCTTGGTTGTGCCCAGTGGCACAGAGACAATGGGCACAGACTTTTCCACCATGTGGGTGACCAAATATGGACACACATTGCCCAGAGAGGTGGTGGTCTCTACCCTCAGAGATATTGGAATGCTACCTGGACAGGGTCCTAAGCAGCTGGCTTTAGGTGGCCCTGCTTGGGCAGTGGGGTTGGACCAGATGACCTCCAGGGGTCCCTTCCTCAATCCTTCTGTGATTCAGTGAGCCACTGGACAATTCTGTGGGCAAAGAAGTGCTGGTGTGATGCCACCACAGAGGCCTCCCATGAATCAGAAAGTGGCATTGGGCTGTCCTTATTCTTGACTGTTCTCTAGAGGATGTTTGCTCATGGGAATGGCATGTTTGTGTTATTAAGAAGCTGGATAGACAGCCCTAAATTAAGGTAAACAGATTCATCTCATCTAATGACATAAGTAAGTTTGCTTTAACTCTTTTCTTTCTTTTTTTTTTTAAACTGCATTGTGTCAAAATACTCCCGTCTCATTACCTGACACACTCTAGCACTTCTACTGACATTAGTGGTAGACATTAGTGGAATTAAAAACTTCTTGCAAGATACTTTAACTTACATATCTAAATGTAAAGTTATAAGAGTCAGCACACATAATCAACAAGGAGAAAAATATCTGTCTGAAACAGAAAAGAAAACAAGATGGCAGATAAAGAACTGATACTACTTGTCATCCTAGTATTGTAAAACATCCCTTTTAAATGAAAACAGGTTTCTATGACTGACTAGATGATATCGTCCTTACTTACCTGTGAAAGGGAATGAGGAGGGGACAGAGAAGACCTGACTTGTGTATGGAGGAAGGAGGGAAAGAAAGAAGGAGAATGGGAGGAACAATTTTGCTGCAAAATGTGAAAAGACAAAAAGAAATCCAAGCTATTTGAAAAAAGTCATAGTTGCTATTTAGTACCAAATATGGTAAAAATTATTAAAAATTTAAATATTACTTGTTATTTGTCTCATTAGGAAGTTAGAGTTAAAAATAATTGCAATTCCAAAGCAGTTGTACAAATGTAAAATCCAACATATTCCTTATAGAGCATGTTATAACAATAAAACACTTTTCAAATTAGCACTTATATCTCGCGCATTAGAAATCTTATCTACCGACAAAGGAGTAAATACTGTCTTACTTTTACAACAGTAACAGAGCCACATACCCAGGCAATAAGCTAGCTTTTCTGTCTATTTGCCCTGCTCATTTTTTTCAGCAGTTTCAAAGGAAGATTTTTAGGAAACCTAACTCAATCCAGTGATCTAAACCAGCTACTCAACGGAAATGTGAGTGAGTTTCATGAAGTTTCAGGTATTTTGAAAGACACATTTTCAGAAGCCTGTGAACAAGAGGTGCTCCATGCTATATTATTTTTGGGGTCATTATAGGAGGAGCTCCTGAAGTGGATGGTGCAGCAGGACAGGATGCCCACAGCTCTGCTCTGCTGACAAAGCTGCCTCTGCTGAGAAGCCATGGCAGCTGCACCCACCACTGGGCAGAGATGTGGGGGCAGCCCTGGAAGTTGGGCTGCACTCTGGGCATCTTCCTCCCTCTCAGTAGCTTGGAATATGGGTAACCTGGGGAATTTTCTGAAGAAGAAAAGGGGAAAAGCAAATGGCTCCAAACCTCAAAAGAAATAAAAACCCCATAGTTTTAAGTTGCATTTACTTCCCTTGGAAAATAACTGTTTTCCCACACAGTCCTTTTGCCTTCAGGAATCTTCAGAAGTGATACCTTATCTTTTGATCCATGAAATATATGGTGATGGATGACCATGAGTATGTGGTCTGCTGGGCCCAATGGTTTCCCTGAGTGAGCAGACCATGTACTGGCCTTATCCAGCTTTCACAGCCAGCTTGCAACCAAGTTTTTGCATGTTTTGGGAAAGAGACAAGATCAAACTTGATTCCCCCTGGGGTGCTCATTGATTTCACCTTCCTGCCAGTGGCAGGGCTCAGCGCCTGAACTTGCTCTGGAATGTTTGTCAGCTGTTTTGTTGGAGAGAAACCAGTGTATTGCTGAAGGATGAATAGATCCTGCAGGTAGCTGGGTCCCACACATTTCTGGGGTTCTCCTTAAAAATAAGTGTGCTGGCACCTCTCATACTTTCCAGGATGTCTACCATAGGAATGTAATGGGCACTTGTATGTTCTGTGAGGGAGACTTCAATAGTATTGCCCTATAATTTTTGTGAAGTCAGACACACCATAATCTGATTCGGCGTTTGTCAGCATCTGAGTTTGCAGTCCTTGCTCATACAAAATTTCCTGTCATTTGCCAGCCACAAGGAGATCTTAGGAAGCCTCTCATATCATCATTTCTCTCAGGTGCCCTCACACTGGGTTTCACGAACATTTCTCAGTAAGAAGGGGTGCAAAAAAAACCAAGGGAGCAAGAGTGGCTGTCAATGGAAAACTTCCTCTGATGAGAAAGGTCACCGAAAGTCTCTTTTTACAAAATTCTCCAACTTGCAAAACACGAAACTACTACTGCCTCTGTTCTCAGGCCCCATCCATCCTCCCCCATCATCCACTAATGCAAGGCTAATTGAAGAGTAGATAACATTCCCTTTAGCCAAAAACTCTCGCTTGGGATGACCAGAAGAAGGTCAGATGAGAAACCAGAACAGTGCTTTTAATGTATATAGCTGCATTTACATATATATTGTATTGAATATATTGTTTTCTGTAGTCCTTGGACTTCAAGAAAGATTAAATGTCTTGCTGCTGGGGACCATTTATTTCCAGCAACTAACACAGGCAATATGCTTGTTCCTTCTGGAAACTTTTGCAGTTTTGAGCCAGTAATTCAAAGACTGATCTGCTGCCTTAAGTCTAAAGCTATTGTGGAGATTGTCCTCCAGGTGTTATTATGGGTTAGCTTTCCTTTGCTGGTTAAGTATTGCCATTTCTGATGATTCTGGTTCATCATCGGTTGTCTGCACAATTTATTACTCAGTCTTATCTCTAGACAATAGATTCTTAAAGGGAACACAGGCATTTTAAAGAAAGTATACATAATTCATTGAATGCCCAACATTTTTTACATCAAAATTGTTTTTAATAGTGATCTTCTAGAGAGATGTACGAAACTAGCAGTTCTCAGGATTTTTGCTGTCAGTTCTGTCTCTGACCCTTCAGATCCTGTCTGGTTTGTATGTCCAAAAGCATTTGCAGTTTTTTCCCTATAACAGCCAGCCTGACAAGAAGAAACACCTCCTCCCTGTACACCTTGCCTTGACTAAATAATATCTCAACAGAAAGAACACCAGTCCTCCCGGAGGATAATCACATTTTGGGGCTCTCACACCTTTTGCTTGCTCTGCAGAACTGTCTCTTAGCCATGCTGACAAAGGCCTTTGGGCACCATCACATCCCAAATGCTAATAATTTTTATTTATTTTGTTATGCAGCCTGCAAAACTAGCAAACCTCAGTCAAGAAGAAAACACAGAAATCCCTCTTTGACAAGATTTGCTTAGTAGTATCAGCAGTCATGCAAAGCAGGAGATCATAAAACATTCCTTTTCATTTTTACTCCATCTTCTCTTCAAATAGCTCACGTAGACTTTCAACCATGAATGAGTAATATCTAACAATTGCTTTTTGAAGTAAATGTTATTATCTCTATATGGAGCTGAAAATGGACCACAGGTTGTTAAAAAACTTTCTCAGGTATGCATGAGGACTGTATCAATTAGGAAAAAAACATGCATTCAGTCCTGGATTTTGAGTAAGCAAGATCATTTTTGATAGGAGCAAGTCATTCATTTTAGAGAAAAACAGTTTCAGGCATTTGAGATGGAAGCAAATGCTATTTCCTTTTTTCTTAACAGTTAATTGTTGAACTGATTTTCAGCAGAGGAAATAAAGCTTTGAATTCCAAAACTCTTCACTCCAACAATAAACAAAGGTACTTTCTATATATTAAGATCATGCCGTCTTCTATTTAGATCATTAGCTGGTAAGAACAGAAGCTAGTAAGACAAAGATGCATCACTATATTTCACTCCACTAAGGTATCTAATTCATAGATTATTTATGTGGGAAATTGCAGGTATATTATTTATAAGTGTTCAGGTCAAGCTAACATTAACAGCAGGAAACACATTTACATCAGGAGAAAGAGAAAAAAAAATCAGTATATTTAAATATTTTTTGCCTTGAGCATGCAATGTGTCAGATGCAGTAAGAGCAAAAGCTAGGCTGGGCTAGGAGAGATTAGGGTGATGGGAGGAAGAAGAGCATGTCCAGAAGAGAGAAGAAAGGTGGGACAGAAAAGAAAAGATTCAGGAGAAAAAGAAATCAACGGAGAAAGAAGGGAAAGATGTGAAGGGATGCAGTGAGAGAGTGGGAAATGGAGGCGAAAGGGCCCGAGGAGTGTGATGAGAAGACCTCACCTGCTAGCTGACATGGAAGTCCAGCGGGGTGGCAGCAGGGCCAGCTCACTGTCATGGCTGGCAGTGCCCTGCAGTCCCCAGCCCTGCGAGTGAAACTGAGCCTGCAGGTGGTTGCCTTAAGGGTGCATGTCACTGCCCACAGGGAAACCACTTCTTCAAAAGAGAGGGCCTGAGACCTGAGCCACAAGGAAACGGCTGTGGGACGTGAAGAGGGGCCTCTCTGCGGGTCGGGGAGCATCCTTCTCCATCAGAGGATGCCTCCACCAAGCTGAGCAGCTGCCTCCACTTCAGCTGCTCAGTCTCCAGCCCTTTGCTCACACTTTTACAAACACAGATTTTCTTGTGAAAATTTGGTGCAGCAGACTTTTTGCTGTCTCACTTCAACTCTTGCTTTTGAAACAGTTACAATTTCTGCTTTCATGCGCTGGCAGTAAGCCTAATTTCTACCAGTCCTGATGAGGGGAAGAGCAAGTGTTTTGCTAAGCTGAAGAGCTCAAAAAAAAAATCCAGATGAAGTTTGTGCAGCACCATGGGAATACTCTGCCACAACTGTCGCTGCGGGCCAAGGGAGGTTTGCCGTGCTTGGTGAGCGCTTGCTCTGCTGGTGACAGAGGATCTGCTGTGGTCACCTCCGGGAGCCCAAGGGAGTGTGCTTGTGGCACGGGGCTGTGTTTAAACCGGGGGAACAGGGAACTAGCACTGCTTGCAGGAAGGTTCAAACCAAGCTACAGCTGCTCTGAAGTTGTTTTGCAGATGACTTGTCAAGGGGATAAAAATAAAGGCCTCCAGGCTCGGATGCAAGCCTGTAGGGGCGCAGTCCCTCTGCCCTCGAGTCTCTCTGCCCCTACTTGCCACCTTCCTTGGAGCACAGTGCTTCAGGAGCTGCCTCCTCATCGGCTCCTGGTCGCTGGTGTGTAAGAGGTGGAAGTGACCCAGGTGTAGCTGAAGTTGCTGGCACCAGCAAGCCCCCTGGTTTGTACCAGAACAGGACATCGCAGAGGGGCAGGCAGATCTCCCTGCCTTGCACAGCTATGTGTCACAGTCACCAGGCAGAAAGTGAATCCAGTTCTAAGGATTAAGCTGGAGCATCTCTCCCATGATCCCCCAGGACAGGCTGGGGGATTTTTATTATTTGCTCGGCTGTTATATTTTATATATACAGTTATATTTTATTATATTATTCATTCAGTTGTTATTTTTACTTGCCAAGGGCTAAGCATTGATTCTGCAACTGTTCAGAACCTGGATAAAAAGAATCCCCAAGCAAATAAACTCAGTATTAGTAAAATGTTCTCAGAAACATCCCAGAGATGATACCTAGATTTTTGATTTTTTATTGATACCGGGTATTAATAATAAAATACCTTCTGCATTACGAGGAAAAAAAAAAAGTAGATGGACCAGAACTAGACAGACATACCATAGGTAAACGAAGACACAGAAAACATCCCAAAAGTAACTGCAGGGGCAATGTAGCTCAGAGGCCAGCATTGTTCGTGGGTATGAATGCATAATCTCTCACAAGACTGCCTTAGAAACACTGATTGAGTCAATAGCATTATACTGTGGGGCTGAAGACAAGTTTGTGTGTTTTGCAGTGCACAGGATAGAGCCAAAATGATACAAAAACTAGGGAGGTACATATTTGCAAGGATGCAAAAATGAGAAAAGGAAGTATAGGATTCCACAGGTGTTAAATCAATGCAAACAGGAAAATACCATGCTGGCAATAAGCTTTCTTGGCTGGCTGGATGCCCTTTTTGTTTTCCACAGCCTGCACTGGTACACAGTCCCTCAGCACTGAATGAAATTATAAGACACCTCTGGATATCACCTAGTCCAGTGCTACGCTCAAAAAATGATCAGCTAGCACAGGTTACCCCAGAGCACATCCAGTACAGTTTTAGAAACCAACAGGAATGAAGAGTCTACAAGTTTTCCTGGCAATCTATTCAGCACTCTAACAACCTCACAGCATAAAAGTGTTTACTGATGTTAAGTGAATTTCCCCTGTTTCAGCTGGTGCACATTGCATCTGGTCCTGTCACTGGGTACCAAAGAAATGAATCTAGCTCCCCCATCAGATATTTATACACACTGATAAAGTTCCCCCCAAGACTTCTCTTCTACAGGCTAAACAGTCCCAGCCATTTCACCCCCTTCTTGTGTGCCAGATACCTCAATCCCTTATCATCTTTAGGAGAAAAGGAAGACCTTAGGAACTACAGACCTGTGTAGTCAGGGCAGATCCCTCTAGAAACAAGGAGACGGCACATGGAGAAAAGGATGTGACTGGTGATAGATGACATGGTTTTCCTAAGGGCAAATGGCACCTGACAAATCTGATGGCCTTCTACGATGGGGTTACAGTATTGGTGTGTGAGAGAAGAGTGACTAACATCATTTATGTGGATTTGTGCAAAGAATTGGACATCATCCTGCATGAAACTTTGTCTCCGAAACTGGAGAGACATGAATTTGACAGAGGGACCAATCGGTGGACAAGGTATTAGCTGGATGGTTGCACTCACGGAGTTGAGGTTTATGGCTTGATGTCCAAGTGAAGAGCAGTGACGAGTGGCTTCCCGAAAGGGTCAGTATTGGGATGAAAGTGGTTCAAACTCTTTATCGGTGACATGTCTCATACTTTCTTGCACGCCTTTCAACACGACACACATATACAGGTTTTGCCCTCAGAAAACAGGAGGTAGACAATGCTTCTGTTCTGAAAATAGCAGATACCTATCCCAGCCACTGAGTCATCACTGTCAGTCGGGTGGCCTGACAAAGGCCTGTCTGGACACTTACATATCTACCAGGCAAGTGGATGCTGGTCCTTTGATTTAAAATTGGCAAGTGACCCAAGTGCTTTGTTTTCTCTTCCACCTGATGCATTCAGCACTGATAGCTGCTAGGATTCCATGGGAGATATTTTTTGTGGTTCAGAGAGTCAACTGATCTGGTATCAGAAGTCTCAATGTGTATGTTGGGTTTTCAGCGTAAAAGCTTCTGTGAAAGATGCCACCAGCTAGGATAGTTCATATCTACTGGACTAAGCCAAAATATATTTACAAATTCTGCCATATTTACTTATTCCTAAAGGCACTGGACTGGGGGTGGAAAGGGTTCAACGAATGTATCCTACACATGTCTATGACAGTAAAGCATTCTTTAAATGAACAGCATTTTTTTCCACCATGAGAAAGTGGTTTCTGTTATCAAGTATTTTACCCAACTTATGTCACATCCTGGCTGGCCTTCACTGCAATGGTTAGATAAAGCCTATGCCAGTGGGAGCAGCCATATGGCCAGAAATTCTCTAGCTAAGCCATACGATAGGATTACCAGCACAGTGAAACTACACTTATATTTTAGTGCTTGTACTAATATGAATTCTAGCTTAGGGCTAGACCTCCCCCTCCATACATTATTAATACAGGTGTTAGCATACATTATTAATGTAGGTGTTAGGAAGAACACTTCAGGGTCAACTCCCGATTTGTGACTTGATTTGAATTCAAAACTTCACTGAGTTGAAATGAATTTCTTTTTGCATGTGAATGGGAGTCTGGTTGGGAGCAACCCCTGATTCCTTCCAGATACAGTTAGTAAAGACAAGTGCCCAGTTAGGGACTCATGAGTATTACCACTGCAGGTCAGTGCATTCAGTCCAATATCCTGACTGCCATATTAATAATTCCCAAATACTTCAAAGGAAGATAAAAAACTCCCTAATTTTGTGGAATAATCTCCTCAGGTAATTTGCCTCAGACTTCAGAGAGCAGCTGATGTATATCCTGAAGTACCAGGCTTTCTTACCCTTCCTTCGAAAAATAAATGAGTAAAGGCTAAATTCTCGTCTAATATTACTGTGCACTCTGATCACATCTATATTTTCCCCTTAATTATATACTATAATGACACACTTTAAAATTTAAATTCAGATTATGTGAAAATATTTTTGTAAGTATTTCCTTTGATCTGTTTCAATAACATGAAGGCCAGTTTTGTAAGCAGAGATAATATCTTCTAATAGACCAACTGGTATTGTTGGAAAAAACCCAGTCTTCATGCATTACTTTTTTCAACTACTTGGTTGGTTTAACAAGATTCCTACCTACAAAACTTGTCTTGCCAATATCTTCAAAAAATCAGTTACAATAACCCTTTCCCTTAAAAAGTATAGTTATTCATTTGCATTATCTGATGCCAGCCTGCACTTCAGGATCTGTTTCCACATGATTTAATAAACATTTTAATTCTGGATTGACACAAAGAGAAACTGTCACTCTCAATAGCGAACATGGCTTTCTCAACAGTGGTTCAAATGTTAGGAGGAAGCTGCTTGGCACTTGCAAGCTGATTTGGCTGGAAAAAAAGAGCTCTTGGCAGGTCTTTCCTTTCCAAGGATTCCCTCCGCACTGCCGATTTTTCATCTCATAGTGTTTGGTTCTGCCTTTCTGGCAGAGCTCATAAAAACTCTGTCATTTGGCCACAGCTGCATGCATACGTACAGCAGTATTTCCCCATTTCTGGGTCGAAAAGCACACCACAGTTTTCACTTAACTATAAAGTGGGACAAGACCCAGGGGTATCTATCTGTTTCTCCTTCCTCTTGCTTCCTGAATTTCAGGCAAAATACAGCAACACTCTCCACAGAGGTGCTAGCTGCAATGATCAGGGGACCTAGTTTTGTGAAAAAACTAACATCATCAATCACTGCTCTGCAGGAATGTATAGTACATCTCCGTGCACTACATGAAGCAGGGGAGCAAGCTGAAGCAGACAGAGAATGGTCTGCAGGCCTCCTCAGCACTCTGGTTGACCAGCAGGAACAGACAATAAAAATCAGAATCTGGAAGGGAACACATGATTAATGAGAAGATGTCAGGCTGGTATGGACATTCACTTCCAGCAGGTCAGTGTTTAGGCCACGTCCTTGTATACAGTAAACAGAAATAAAGAGACAGGAGAGGTGAGAGCTTGCCAGTCACAAAAAGAGGCTCGTGCCACCTTGAGCCTCTTCCCATTACTGGTTCTTCTCTCCTGGCCAAGAGAAGGTAGAAAAGATGAGGGACACTTCCAAGATGCTTTGCTGCTCAGTGCCTCAGGTACAGTACTTACGCTGACTTTGGTGGGGGAGAACCCCAACATCCTTGGCACCATACGGCACACCTCATTGCTAGCTGGGCGCCCAGGCTGCCAGGATCATGCACTACCGCCCAGTCCACTACCTCAGCTCTTCCCACATTCAGTGGGAATGTTTTGAACCTGAGCTACAGAAGGCAGATAGAATAAATGTGGGTCGTGCATACACAAGCCCATTTTTGTCCTTGTTCCTAACCTCACTGTGTATATGTAATATTAGACATATGCAGAGATCAGCAAAAGAGCTGTGGGAAAAGCAGATTCACAAGGTTGAAAACACAGGCTAGAATACACTTCAGCAATGGGAGTGGCTATGCATCTCAAGTCTTTGCTTGGACGAATAAACTTCATGTTTAACCAGTTTACCCAGAAAAGGTATTACCCTATGTGTATCATCAAATCTCTTGTAAGATAATTTGATACCATTAAATCCACAATACTAAAGCTCCAGACAAAAGACGCACAGATCTTGGGAAAACGCTGGGTGAAAGCTGAGATTTTTCTTCTCCCTTACTAGTATTTTTATGCCTCCCCTTGAAACCACCTCACATGCACATATAACTTTTCTACTCAGCTTGACCTCTCTGGGGAGGGAAGGAAGGGATGTTGCCCAAGGGACATCATTCCTGGAATAAGGGGCGATGAACAGACTACTGATAACCAGCCTTAAGCAGAAGATGATATTGGGTTCCTCTCTCCCCCTCACACCTGGTGTTATCTCAACACAACACCTCTACCTCCCATTCTCCTCTATGAACCCATGCACCCTCAAGTCCCCATCTGCCTGAGACCTCCAACTTGAGTGAGCATTTTCCCAGGGCACTAATCAGCAGGACAAAGGAAATGAACACAATGCACTCACAGACTCTCCTCACTGCAGCAGCTGAGGGGAAGTGTCACCTGCAGGCACCTGTGTGTAGCTGCAACAGTGCAGGGAAGCCCTTGTTTTCACTCCTCAGAGGCATAACACTATTGCCAGGGGGCTGAGTGATATACAACCAAGCAGCACTGTGGGCACCTCACCTGGAGCAGCTGGGACCGATCTGTGCACTAAACCAAACTCATTTTGGTTATCTCAGAAAGCGTAAGTTGGGACTGAAACGTTTGCCATGGTTGAGACATTTATGAGGTCCTTCTCCCCTGTGAATCTGATGTGGTTTGTCTGAGCTTGGACACCGAGATTTTAATGCAGAAATGAACAGGCTCTTTCCACCCTTCAGTCTACTTTTCAAGGTTGGAGGAACACAGAAGCTGTGAGCTCTTTGCCATACTGTTGAAAGAAAGTAAAAGGTTGAAAATAGCTGGGGAATGATAGAGATTATATCCTCATCTCGTCTTCTTAGTATAGTCTAAAACTGAAGCCTGGACTGTTGTAGTCTTGTCCTCTCTCTAGTTTTCTGTCCAAAATTTTTGATCTTGAGATTTCAGCTTAAGGCACGTTTACTTCTCAAGGTCTTTGAACACTTTATCTGAGGAAGAAAGACTTTGATTTGTTCCAATGAGACAAGCTCATTCATTATTTTTAAATTTCTTTTCACACAAACTGTCAAAGCATCTTCAAGGCAGGCCTTGATTTTCTTTTCATTTTTAATAAGAGAGAAGGCTATGACAGACAACAAGTAATCTTAATTCTACAGTAAATGTTTTTCTTACCAAAATAATGTCAAGTGTACTCTTAACTTATATTTTTGCAAGTATACATACACACTATTTCAGTGATTGCATCAAAAGCTATGCCAACAACTTGACTGAGTAAAACTTGAAAAAATTAAAAATCTTGAGTAGCATTGCAAGAGCCAGTTTATACACACATAACAAAGTTCTCCAAGCTCAGGGGAAAACACGAAGCATTTTCTTAAAAACTGCTTCTCGTCATCTGGAGAGGGAGAATCCCTCAGGCCGCGTTCCCGTTATGCCAGCAAGCAAGCCACGGCCAGCGGGCTGCCGGGTGGTTGTTCGGCAGGACAAAGGTACGAGACTTTCGTGGAGGGAAATCGATTAAGATCCTGCTGGGACCGCCGGTGCTTTCACCTCGACCCCGCCAGGGGTAGAAGGCTCGAAATCCAGGCTGGCAGAGAGCGAGAGATCGAAGCGGCCGCGGGGCAGAGTGCCAAGAGTCACCTGCCGCCGCCACCCCCCGACGCGGGCGGTTAACGCTCCTGGCCGCCCCGGCCCCGCCGGACACCGCGCTCGGCCCCTGCGGCTCCGCGGCCCCCGCCCTGCCCGCCGCCATCCCTCCCTGCCTGCCCCTCCCGCCGCACCGGCTCCCCCTCCCCCTGCCCTGCCCCGCCCGGGCGGC